>JAJJWM010000217.1:0-166934 GCA_021655865.1 Fusarium guadeloupense | reverse complement strand
AAGTTATTCCCTGGTTGATAGCGCCTGGTCTGACATTCGTTTCAGCTATAGTAGTAATACCTGCTGTCTGCCCCTCGATCTATTCCCGACCATTACCGGATCTATCACTCCTGATTCAGTCTATCCCTTCATAATCAGCACCACAAGACTCAGTCAGCACATACGACCACAGCTCGTGGAGAATACGGGGTCCCGTCCGCTCCCCCAGAGTCAAGCCACGAAGCGCCGGATTAGTAGTTGGGTCGGTGACGACCAGCGAATCCCCGGTGTTGTATGTTTTTTGATATTTCTCTTACTTTTAGTGGCGGGAAAATAAGTTATGAAGCCTACCATTTTGCTGTTAGAAATAATGGTCCGTTGGAGTGGCTGAGGCGGTGGTTAAAGCTGAAAATAGCACGCGGGAGAAGAACGCTTATAAGCCCGTTTCTAAGATGCACGTTTACCTATAAGTGTACCCCGAGAGATTTCCAAACCAATTCCGTCTGTGGCTGTACAGTCTTGTTATCTCGGGTTGTATCAAGTCGGTGTTAAATTTCCATCACCCAGAGACATTCTCTGCGTTTGTCGAAAAGTGCGCCAGTGATAAGAAACGTGCAAGGATGAAGTGATGAAGCTCCAAGCGCACATACCAGACCATCACTTGAGCACCGTCATCGTCAGCTCCGACTCAGAGTACTACCTTAAACGCCTGAGCGCCGGGAAGAGTCGACGCATGAAGTGCAATTGGAGTCTGAAATGGCCAGCGGGGTCAAAGCTCTAACCACTTTTATAACCACAAATCTAGCCTTTGGTCTTTGTAAAATCTAGTCAGGTACTTGCATGCACTCCATGCTTGGAACGGCCATAAGTAGAAGCCCATGGAACAGCGATAATATTATGCAGGTAGTGCATCACAGAAAGAAGTTCATTTTTGATAGATCAATGTGTTTGTAACCTAAAACCCGTTCTCATGGTTCTACTATAGGAACCGACATGTAATCTAATGACATGAAGCCAACATATAGTATTTGCCATTCTCCGAACACCACCATTATCCGTAGCAAACTGCAAGAACAGCTCGTCTTTCAAGCGACACGCACCGCACGAACCAAGCTTGACCTATCAGGAACACGATTAAGTTCTTCCCGAGATATATTGTACATTAGAAGGCGCTCTGCCCTCGCTTGCCTAGAGATTACTTCTGGAGAGCACGGGAATGCGTGTGTACTTCCAAGCGTACGAAGACCTTGGCGGGCTTGTTGATCACAACTGAGTCCTGGACCGGTTCTTTCTACTGGGGATTCATAGCCTGTTGTTCGTCAATAGTGTGCTAAGATGGTCCCTATGGATGACTCATAACTTACGCCTACTGCCCTCGATGAACTTCAAGATTGCTTGGAGTTTGATCTTCCATGCATAATCATTCGAGTCAAGCAAATGTGGTATGCCAGGCTAGAGACTATTAGTGAAAGGATTCATAGCAGTAGAATTTTTCTTTTAGCTCGGCGTTGTCATCATTGATGTTATGGTAGAACTCCAAGGTCCCTCCAAAAAATCTGTTCTCGAACCATCGACCGGCTTCACCTCCAAGCGTGCCGTACGCATTGGTTGGCCGGTCATTTCCATAATTCAAGTGCGGGATTTTACGTGGCGTATTACGAGCTCCCTGTCGACCATTTTGAGTGAGGTAGCCGAGAAAGGCCTGGCACATCTCGTGCGCAGTGGCTGTGGCGGACATGAATTGGAAGTACTTGTGCCTCAAAAACATCTTCTTTAGCTCTGCTCGTCCCTGGGGAGTTTGGTTTCCCAGCCGTCGGTCGAAAGTGGCGATAATATTCCGAGACCCAAGGTCATCGATGGTCATGATAGGAAAGTCGCTGCGAATGGCTGAGAGGAAGTGATTGACATAGCCAGCCATTTGGTTGGCACCACCACCACGAAAAAAAAAAAGGAGCGTTCTGTGCCTGCAATGCCCCTACCACATACGCCCAGATACTCGATGGCCTGCCCACCGCACAATCTCATAGGGATAGTGTGCCCTACGTCGAAGATCACCCTGTTCATATCATTTAACACGAAGATATTTGCCCCGGCTATGTAGAGATAGCTTGCAAGTTTAGGACCCAGTTTGACCTGACCCAGCTGCAATTTGAGCCCAAGGTGGCACTCTCCCTCTTCAAATTCCAAAATACTCTGGCTCACATACTACAGACCATCCAACGATTCCAAGATACAGCAATTGGCTCACAAGAATTCAATCTTCGTCTGATCAAACTGGTTGCGGTAGCTTGCCATCAGATCGGTGCCTACCTCTTTGAACTCGACAATGGAGAACACAAGCATGAATACTACCGGAACTGGAGAAAAAAAGTACTGGAAGAAAAGGCGAGGGGAGTAGAGGAACGCCAGTATTACGAGCCTCCGCCTATTGCATTTTGTCATCGAGCATATCAATGTCATGAGCAATATCCTAGAGGGCTTGCTGACGTCGCTGGTTATTGGGCCGAATCCAAGATTTTTGGAGGCGTTGTTGTCTTTGTTCGTGGTGAAAGCGAACATGAGGAAAGTCTAAGCAAATTGATACTAACAAGTACATGCTAACGAATGCGATAGTGTAGATCAATGTGGATTCACGGAGACTTAATCAGAGGCCCAAAGACCCTTTACCCCCCCAACCCAAGACCAGTTTCACGCCTTGGTGAACTTTCTCACTTGTGCCTCGGAGGTGAAACCAACATTTCCACTCCCAATACACGGAGCCCATATTCACCGGCCTTGTTGGTATCCATATCAAGCCTTTTCCTATCACCATATCTTTCGTGACAGGTATGAAAGGAAACTTTCACCAAATCCGCCACGACCAGGATGTGCTGAGGATGGAGTGGATTGGCCTGAGCTTGATGATCGGCGGATCCTTTTATTACGAGGATTTTCTGATTCCAACGGCCAGCCATACGTTAATGATGATGAGTATGTGGCGGCCACAGAGAGAATACGTAACGTTACACCTTCATCACCACTATGGCGCTCTTTAGGCAGTTCCAACACCCTATCCTGATCTATGAACGACTCTTTTCTTCCCAGTTACCTTTGTCTACTCTATCACCGCCCGTTTGATTTACGTGTATCAAACCAAAGCAAGTCATTGACCAATGTTTATCTGTCTAAAATCAATATATAATGCTCTTTGTGGCCTTTACATATGATGCTATTCTTGTAGCGAAAATATTAACTTGAACAGTACAACAGCTAGATACAGATCTAGACAAGGCAAACTAGCAGAGCCCATTTTGACGGCGCAGTCTCAATTGTGCATATTGCCCATGCAACTTTCCTCCAGTCACATCATGCATGGAATGTCATCCTCTGTTGGCACAGTACTTCTGATTTTCTTCTTTCATTCCACTCTGTTTTAGGAAGCCTTTTACGGGTATATACATGCTTATAAGATAGGATAATCTGACAAGCTCTCAGATTATATACAAGGTTGACAAATTTCTGCCTTGATACTGGTCGTCTGAACCTATTGACATCGGGGCGAAGCCTATTCGCCTAAACACCATTTCTGGGCCCGTTGATGCTTTTTCTAGAAGAATCCCTGCCTCATCAGTGAGTAAGAGATACCAAACTTCCATCTTCTCCTTGGCTGCAGAGTCATGCTGGTTAACATAACAAGAGAATGCGCCCTTGCTGACCTTCTGGAGCTCCAAGATACAACCTCTATTGTGTTGTATAAACTCGAAATGAACCAGTTGGAGATATCCTCTCACTTTCAGCCACGAACCTTCTATCAAAAGACCAAAAGGGAGTTGCGAAGATTGCGACTTCAGCTCACAGCCCAAGACTGAGCATCTCGGCTCACTCACTGTTTTTGGCCATTCCATCTCTGCATGGAAACTAAGCCATGACCAGCTCGGTGCAACATATAAACTTGTAGCACGAGTAACTTGGTAACGCGTGTTCCAGCACAAGCCATAAAGGAAGATACTATGGCTCTGGGAAGGGTCTAGCCAGTTCCCGACTGCGTAGGTATAATTTGGTGGTAGCGAAGCCTGGAACTTGATTGACAGACTTGCTAATGCGTCAAATAGATCCTCGTCATTGGTTATTGACCGCTTAGAGTAGCAAACTGCAAGATCCCGCCACTCAGCTATTCTCTTGGCGATACCAGTCCCCACGTCTGGACCTTCATCATACGTGGGAGGTGCAACGACGAACTCGAGAAGCCGACCTTCTGAGTATTGATGAGGCCTTGAGTAATGTCTTCCTAGTCCATGACCGCCGTGAGATTCTAGCAGAGAGTAGCAGTCCCAAAATAGAAGGCTGGGGTTGTTGGTATAGTACAGCGTGCGTGGAGATAGCAGGCGATCCTGAAGCGTCCATGCCCTTTGGTTGATTTTGCGTTCTGAGGCGCGGAAATCGTTCATTGAATCCAGAACAAGATCGCCAGTTCGTCCGTCTGGAAGTGTTACTCTGACTGGGCACGATGGATTGGCAGTTTCTGTTGGCTTATCAGAAACCCCTCAGTACTGTCTCTATCTGTAACACAGATGGCCACGTAACTGTTCTCATATATCGAGTGCATTTTAGCCAGTTCGTGGATCTTATCTTGGAGAGAATCTTGTATGATGCAGAGAGCATCAATCCACAGATATGAAAGGCCTATATCACAAGTGACGGCTATGGCATCACGAATCGTTGCTGGTAATGAACCAATGCGAATTCCTGTGGAACTCCATTCGGGCAACTTTGACTCAGCGAGCGTGACTTGTTGTCCGCTAGAACCTCAGCAGTAACTCAGAGCAGCATAGTTGTATACTTCCGACAAGGGCTTAGTACTGCACAGTTTGACCAAGCCTTTGTCAGCTTGATGAACGTCGATCAAGCGAGAAGGTACATCGATACTCGTAGCTGCTAAACGTTGACATTCAGAGTGATCGTTAATACATGTCTCTATCCACGTTCTAGCCTTTTGGTAGTTAGACTTTGAAGATAAATCATGTTCAACAGGTCTGGTGCTGATAAACTCGGAAGCCGGATCACCTGAGGTTAGAGACAGTTAGGACCAGACGACAAGTCAATGATAAACAAGGAAAGAAACTTTTGACTACCCTCTGCTGCCGTGACTAGGATCTTGAACATATCTCGCTTTCTCTTAGGACCGATGCAAATCATTGTCAAGTCAGCCGGCCGATTACTCGATGTCTGTATGGGGCTATATATTGAACCGGCGGTAATCCATAATGTCTGGAGACTCCTCGTAGTGCTGAGTTTTGTGTATTCTTGATGATATTCTTGAAACCTTTCACCAATAAAGAGTCCTAAGCCACAAGAGGTTTCTAATTTACACTTTAGCTCGACATGTTCACTTCGACACTTTTCAGAAGGCCAGTGGGACTTGAAGAAGTCGGTGCAGAAAGCGCATAGCTCGTGAGAAGGGCGGTCCATCTCAGAATTAAAGAGTGAAAGTTATATCACGTTGTTCTGTATTTTTGCTGTGAGCAGTTTCGATCTCTCCGAGGTATTAGGTTGCAAAAGCTGTGTGCGATTTATACCTGAGCTTTAGCCTGTGAGTTACCCCTGTTGATTCCCTTCTGGGACAACCACCAATTATTTGCTTGTTCCCCGCAACTTGGAGAAGCTCTATCTCCATTTCAGCCTTTGGTCTTATCGGATTATCTAGAGTACTGGTCTAGTTTTCAGAGCCTTTCTAATTTAATGGTACAGCGAATGGAGTGCAACTCAACAACTATCTCTATTGCACCACCATCTGCTCAAAATGTAGACGAGGCCTGGTTGGCATGCTTTGGGACGCTCGAAGTCAGAACATGGGGTTGATAGGAATGATCAGTGCGAGTAACCTCCAGTATTTCTATATCCAATTATCCCAATACTAAAGAAATCTTCTCGAGGTCCAAGTTGTCCCATTCTGCGACGTCAACATTTCCACTTGCAAGGCGGTATGCAATACCGTCCTCCCACTCTACCCAAAGCACGAGATACGTATCCCTCTTGATTATTGGGTGAACGTATATCTGTTTCTCCTCATTATAGGTTAAAGAGTAACTTCTAATCTTGCATACTGCCACCAGGTCCACTGACAATCCCGCTTTACCGTCATCTGTAGGATCTGGAAAACGGGCCAAGTAGTCCTCGTTGACCAAGTCTAACCTGCCAACACCAAGCCCAGAATCGTTATGAAGTGCAACAATGTTGCCTTCGCCTTTTTGAAACCCGAAAAGCTTAGCTTTGTGCGTCTCACAGAACAGGTATGCCGTCTGCTCTGGCATACATGGGGGCGTGGACTTCTGTATATCGACCACAGGGAATGGGTAATACCACATGTTTGGAGGGTCTACATGAACTGGCATATCTTCATGTTTGAAGACATACTTGTCGCATCCGTCAGGATAACAATGATGTTGCCCATCTTCACATGTAGTTTCAGGGGCGTCGTGACGGGTCCAGCCGGGAGGCATAGGCTTGGTCAAGTCTTTATAACTGTCCCGGTTCTCATACCAAGTCGATCTGATTCGTCGCCACCTTGCAGGCGGATCAGTGGGCGAATGACTGGTGTACCACTCGGTGATGGGAGTTGTTTCCTCCATGTGACGCGAATAGCTCACACGAACTGCCTCATAATCATAGCCCATGGAAGTATAGCCATGCCAGCCCACCCACGACCAGGAGGGTAGACCAGATGGTGTCAATTGGCTTTCAAGGGGTCTTGATGATGGAACACGTCGACGGAGGTTATGCTGATCCCACCAGGGCTTCCAACCCAGTCCACGCTCAAACATCATTTCTGGGATCCCATATAAGAAGCCGCCCTGGAAAGACCGGCTTAAAACAGACAACAAGCCTGATATAGCTGGAAGAGCATCTTCATCATAAGTCAGCTCTCGCCCACTATAGTTGGTTAGAACATGTGAGAGGGAAAAATGATCGGGGAATCCGGCCATTATTACGCTCAAGCGCCTGTCAAAGTCCTGGTCAATTTCAACATTGAGCATTAGCTCCTCATGCCAAAGAGCGCATTGGCATTGCCAGTGAATTTCTTTGCAGTTGAATAGAATTAGTCTCTGGGCCATCATGAACTCTTGGTATGTCCAGCCTCTATCGTAATACGGTTTTCCGATCTCTAAGTCAAAGAAACGCGTATTTCGGACTATTATGCATTCATCTGCAAGGGGAATCACCCTTTGGTCCATTTCCCGTGAGTCGGAAACCCCCTCGAGACCGGACAGGCCAGATATGGAATCACCATCTGCGCAGATTATTGTCACGATTGCGTTGGCGTAGATGGCTCCCATGCTCTTTAGCTGTTCGGTCCTCGCCTTGAGATCAACTTGGTTAATGCAAAGTGAATCAGCCCACAAGAAGCGTTCGCCAATAACCGAAGTCAAGTAGATTGCATGTCGGATGATGGGGGCGACATAGTCTGAGAACTCAGCATCTTCCAAGGCTCGCGGCTCTTGCAAGCGTTGTAGAGTGATAGCATCAATTGGGGGCTGGTTATGGCTTCCATAGGTGTAGCTCAAAGCAACAAAGTCTCCGGGTGTCTGTCCAGGAACAAGACACTTCCTCTCCACGTCAATCAACCAAGCGGGTCGCGTATGCCAGATCTTGAGTGGATTTTGGCACTTAACGCCGTGAGATGATAGACAAGTATGCTTCCACTGTCGAAGCATCTCCAGATCCACCCAGTCCAGGTCCATAAGTCGACCATTGCCGGGATGGTTGGGGACAGAGCTCTTGTTGAATAAGAGTAGTCTCCAGATGTTACCCCATCTAGACAGGGACTCGGTGAAGGTAGCGCTTGCTCCCTCGTGTCCAGTGACAATTCCCAGATCTTGAGTTTCACTTTGGGGGTTGATGCTGCGAATATAATCGATAAAGCTCTGGATCAGCGGTTTATGTGTCTGACACTGGGTAGAGAGGGCTTGTTCAATAGACCCGAGGTTGACTTCACGCGGTGACCCTGGGTGTGAAAATCCCTCCCAGATAGCTTGACAGACTTCGCAGTCAAAGTTCTTTTGGAGAACCAGGGTATTTGGTGACGCTGGCATGCCTCCTTCTTATTCTGATGTAATTAATTAGTAGGTAGTATTGATGTGGGGTGGACAATTTTGCTGACTGCTAACAACTGCTTCTATCAAATCAGGTGATACATCGGACGTTTTACCCTGTTAGTATGGTAAGCCGAGGTATAGTTTTGGGGGACTACGGCAGAAGAGAAACTCGACAAAGCCGGACGCTATTAATTGACACTATTATCTACCTCCGTCACTCAGAACGTTAGATGATGTTGTAAATCGTGTCAAAAAGCGTGTGGTTTCTATAATACCTGACATAAACTGGTCTGGCTCATTCCCAAGAAAAAAGTCGAGCTCTCTGATGAGAAACTTCGTGTTGGAGTAGGTATAGCACTGAAAGCTATTTTCATTCACAGCCAAAGTAGAATTAAACTGAATGCGACCCCCCTTGCCTCTAATACGCCCATCAGGGCCTACGTTCTACATATGGTATTCCTCCTGGGTCTCCCACTGTACCCTAAATTACCATGTCCAGGGGATTATTATGCTCGGTTGCACTGGCGTAGCTACAGCGCAACCATCCATGACAGACAATTCTCCTCCTTGGCATTGCATTGAGCCCGATTGTCCATGTAGATGTACGGAATGAAGCCATTTGGTAAGGCAGGCAATCTTGTCCTAAATTGCGCTCTGTTGTAGTGCCTCAATTCGCCTGGCGGCCATCGCCAGTTTTGTTAATGATTGGGGCTCCATTACAGCGTTGGGGTCCGGAGAGACGGGAGTATATTTTGAGCCATTGAATTCTACCAAACTTGACTGGCGGTAACCGTGCAGCTCTACCAAGCCGTCTCGAGCCTTTGGTCCATTCCGAGTTGGGTCTTGAGTTGAGGGGACACAATTTTATGCATCGGACTGAGTACCTAGTGGAGATGCCGTTGAGTTCCGGGTGTATGCTACTGTTGGTCGCTGGCTTTTGCTTCGTGTTGATTGGTCTCGGCGCTTTGGCTGCTTCTGAACTCTCTCCCATGCCCTCCCCGCGCGGTATGTTGACACAGGTAATTTAACACATCACCTGCGAGTTCGCATACGACGCCTTCAGGACTAGTCGTCACCAAGATGCAAATCGCGCTTACCTTTGAGGCCCTGATCTGGGTCGTCACGTCATACATGCTATATGGCATCGTCTCCAGAATCCTTATCTCCAGACGCCATGCGGCCAAGGCGCGAGAGCTCCAATGCGAAGAGCCTCCGTTTGAGAAGAACCGATGGCCACTAGGCATTGACAACTTGCTACGTGCACTTGCTGCCGACAGGGCACAACAGTTTCCTGTTGATATGATCAAGCGGTTTGAGGATCTGGGGGCATACACGCATAGGTACCAGATCCTGGGGGCGACACATGTCCGCACTGCCGATCCCAAAAACATCCAAACCATTCTCGCCAACAAGTTCAACGACTTCGGTAGGCATCACCTCGATATCCGGGACCCGACTCTAACGGATGCAGATGTGGGACCATGGCGACGAGGCAACTTTCTCCCCATGCTTGGTAATGGCATTTTTACGGCAGATGGAGACCACTGGAAACACTCCCGAGTATGTGGTTTACACGTCTTATCGTAGCTTTCAATCGGCTGACCAGGTTCAGGCGATTATCCGTCCCCAGTTCACGCGAGACCAAGTCAGCGACCTGAACTTGGAGGAAACTCATGCCCAGAACCTCATCAAGTTGATTAGCCCTATGATAGGACCAAACGGCTGGATAGAGCAGATCGACCTCTTGCCCTATTTCTTCCGTCTCACGATCGACTCGGCCACAGAATTCCTCTTTGGCGAGTCAGTCAATAGTCAGCTTAGACTCGTTCCTGGCTACCAGAATTCAAAGCTAGGTGGCAAAGACGAACGTTTTGCAACAGCCTTTGATGCGGGTCAGATGGTCCTTGCTACGCGAGCACGCTTGAAGAATTCGTGGTGGCTTTACGATTCACTTGAGTTCCGCAACTCGTGCAAGATCGTTCACGATTTTGTTGACCACTTTGTACATCTCGCCCTCTCAAAAGGTCTGCGAGAGAAGGCCTCAAAACAGAATGATGGCGGCAAGGAGCAGTACATCTTTCTCGAGGCTATGGCTTCTGAAACGCAGAATCCAACCGAGTTGCGGTCCGAGTTGTTGCATGTCTTGCTCGCCGGCCGTGATACGACTGCTTCACACCTCGGCTGGAGTAAGCGTCCTTGACGATCCAAAACTTGCAGTTCTTGAATACTGACTCTCTTTCCCAGTCTTCCACAACCTCGCTCGAGACCCAGCGCGTTATAAGAAGCTCCGCGACATTATTCTGGACGAATTCGGCACTTACAACAAACCCACCGACATTACTTTTGCCAAGCTTAAGGCCTGCAAGTATCTCCAATACGTCAACAATGAGTCGCTACGCCTCTACCCCGTCGTGCCGATCAACGCCCGCTACGCTAACAAGGACACGACACTTCCACGTGGCGGAGGAAAGGATGGAAACTCGCCAGTTTTCATTCCCAAGGGCTCTGCTACTGATTTCTCTGTGCATGTTATGCATCGCAGGAAGGATATATGGGGTCCTGATGCTGACGAGTTCAAGCCAGAGCGATGGGAGGGGAGGAAAGTTGGGTGGGAATATCTGCCTGTGAGTTATACCACCATCTTCTTGGATGGCGTACTGACACAAAGCAGTTCAATGGAGGTCCGAGAATCTGTATCGGTCAGCAGTTTGCGCTCATCGAAGCGAGTTATGTAACTGTGCGGTTGTTGCAGCGTTTCGATAAGATGGAGAGCTTAGAAAGGGATGCGGTTGTAGGGCACGATTTGACATTAACCAATCGCATTGCAAATGGGGTCAAGGTTAGGCTGCATGCTGCTGCATAGGGCCTAACGCAGTCACATTTTTCACTTCATGTTTGAGTTTTGATTTCGCTTGTTATCATGATCCTACATCGTCCTACATGTCTGCGACACGGAATGCGGCTCGAGGTATTGGTGATTGCAAAACAGAATGTTTTGTGACTACACAACCGGGTTAGTAACCCTCTTTCTGTTTGCCTAGTGGCTGCTGAGGCCGATGTGCCTTTTTCGCTAGTTTGCACGGGAGCCTACGAACTCGATGCTTAGGTTGAACATTGGACCCCTCATTCTAGAGCCAGCACTAGGTCCACAAAGATCCGCAGGAGTTCAGCTCCATCTTTGAATATTATCTTCTGGTACCCCTTCCGAGACATGCCAAGCCCGGGTCCAGACTTGTGATATCGGACCAGAAGCCGAAGATATCGGCCCCTTAGAGGTATCTCGGGGCCCGAAACGACCGTAACTCGCTAGTGAATCCACACTTGTTCCCATTTTATTATTTTTCATCCGCGGATAAGATTTAGATTGTCTCTCTCCGTCTAGCTGCCCACTTGATCGCTGCCAAGATGGGCTACGCAGAAAGGACGCGCATGTCGCGCCGCCAAATCAGCAGCGTGTTGCCGATCAGCACAAGGAGAAAGTTTAGACGAGCTTATTCCCACTTGGTGTAGTTTCGAGGTAATCGGGGTATCAAAACGTATACTGACAAGTCATTGGACAAGAGTAAGAAGCGTTAGTTTGAGGACAACAAAAACGTAAAAAACTCCAATAAAAATGTGTTGCCCAGAGAGTGGCAGAGCCTAGTGCAGGTTGGATGTGAAGGTTGTATTCTTGATCGGGTATCGCGCCTTGCGGCTTTTATTCCAGAATACGGATGGGCTTCTAAAAAACGTCATTTTGCAGGGTTTGGCGATGGTCAGCAGCACTGCAGAAATTAGGAGTGTGTTGGTATGGTGCAATGGAGCACATGGTCAGCAATAGGTCGTGTGTCCCAACGGACAAGATAGAGTCTTTTGACATTGCTAATAACCCCAAACTCCAAAGTAATCAACTATCTCTCTATAGTGAAGAATTGTCACCGCAGCTGAAAGACCCATTGACGCCCTCTCCCGTAGCAAAAAGGTCCAACATCTCAGTAATCGAGGCCCATAGGCCGCCGCCGTTGAGGAACAAGGCAAAGGCAATCATGCAGACATTAACAACCAACAAACACATTTTCCTCCAGTTTTGAAAGTGGGCATCTTTATAAGAGACCAGGTAGAACACACCACTCAACCCAAACGAGAACCAAGCATAGGTTGTCGCTGATTGCACCGAGACAATTGAGTCAAAGAGGGGAATGGCGTTGGCTAGAACAAAGGCAATAACCCAGAAGATGGTGGTACAAGTTAACCAGGCACCCCAAGATCTGACAGTGTTGGCAGTCATCTCGTCAATGGCGTTCATTCGCTTCATGCACACGATAAACATGTACTTGATGCCAACATGGCCGTTTGCAAGAGCGGCAGTCAGAATAGCTGGAAGCACAACACCATATGCTGCCTTGGCGGGAATAAGAGGAGCCGATCCCAAAGCTGGAGAAGCTGTATACTCCCCAGCAAGACAGTAGATTCCGATAGCCAGGGTAGAGTAGAAAGCCGTCGTAAGGATGATAAGCCATGTCAGGGCGTAAGGGAAATCTCCACGAGGATTTTGCATCTCAGCCATGTACGAAACAAAGGTATGGTGTCCAGAAAAGGCGAAAACAATCTTCAAGACGGCGTTGACAATGTTTCGAAATCCAGCGTTGTTGACGATTTTGATATCGGGGGTCCAACCTTCAGGAGCCCGGACAGGATCGGCGACTCCAAGACTGATCATGACGATCAACACAGCTGCGCCGAGAGTTATGACAGTAGGAGGACCGCTCTGTGCGATAAACTTGACGGTCCGAGGCACACAGAGGATATATGAAGCAACCGAGGCAATCGTCATGAAAGCAATGGTACAGACAGCATGCTCAGTCATAAAGTTGAGCGCGATCGATATCGTGACTACAGCTGAAGAACAGCACATGATGACCTGAATCTGAAAGCCAATTGCGACGAGGATTTGTAGAGGACGACCACCGGCCTCCTTGGCCAAGTCGATGATATGAACACAGTTGGGATGCTTCATGGAGAAGCGGTACATTTCATAGCCGGTGTACCAAGCGACTATCGCCGTGCCGAGTATTGTAATTATTCCAGGAATAATGCCTAGTTCCCTCAAAGAGGACGGGAGGGCAAGAGCGCCGATGCCGAATTGGTTGGTGAGAAGGGCGAATATAGTGCCCCAACGGGTCATGACTCTATAGTTTTTTCCCCCAGAACCGCCAAAGATGCCCCCGACCTCTTCACTTGTCTCGCCTTTAGTTTCGACATTGTTTTCATTGTCGGATCCGGACCCGGAGTGATGTTCGGCATCGGGGATGTTGGAGTTGTTGCGTCCTAGGTCAAGGCCAACGTTCTTTTCTGTCTGGCTGTCCATGTTGGAAGGGTGGGTTTTGTGTGTATCGGACATTGTGAGTACGTCTTCTTTTGAGGGGAAAGGTTTGAGGTTGAATTCGAGAGGCTGATTCGTTGTCGTGTTGTCGTGTCGTTGTTGTCTGTGGCGTTACAGAGTTTATTTTCCAGGATATTCAACTAAGAGAGGTATATCAGGATGCTACGAAGAGGTTCAATGATGCAAAACAAAGGGAAATCAACAAGTGGCTCGGGAATCAAGACAGTAAGTCGAGAAAAGACGCTAGAAAGACGACAGGTATTCTGGGTTTAAATAACTCATCATTCTACAGACAAGCCTCGCGTGGGATTGCACTTATAGACCCAACGTTGTTTCGGCCAAGTGGGCAATCCTTTGTACCCTGAGAATGATCCCCATGGGGCACTGGGACAAAGGAAAACTGGGCTGTGGAGTGTTTGCGATGATGGGAGGCTCATCACGTCATAGCAGGTGAGGCTGTGAGAAAATTTTGGGTAAACAAGGGATGTTGCCAAGCTATGATTTCGGAATCGTGAAATGACATAGTCTCTGTTATGGCATTAGGTCGATCTGCTACGTCGGCATGCCAAGGTTGTACGTTGATCCGTAGAATGACGACAGTAACAGGAGGCTGTGACTATCAACACATATATACATGGCTTCTTCCGTATCTCTCAACATATACTTGATATCTAACACAACCCATGAAGAAACTGCTTGTAGAATTCTCGTATACATGACTCGAGTAGTCTAGCACCGAAATTCAAGAGCCGCTAGTCCTGACGTAAGGCACCCGGTATATCGGATGCTAGAACCGATCCCGGCAAGGGGCGGGGAGCACAGAGACACCGAGATAACTCCCGTTGTTACTCGGCCACTTGCAGATCTGCCAATCATGGCATTGTTGATAATTCCCGATCACAGATGCTGAGTGGTTGGTGACGCCGAGCTGGCCAGCTGTACAGAGATCAGCCTTGCTTTACGCCGACGTCAAGCAAAGTTCGGTAATATGGTGCCACTTGTATCATCAGCTTGTTCAAGAAGCCTTTCCATTGTTTCAAAATATTCGGTCTTTATGCTGCCCCTTGTATGTCAAGCTACCATGTACGCTGCACGTTTCCCTTAGCAAACAAATGCAGAGGGTATAAAGAATTTTGAGGAACTTTGCCCATCCAATAAGTATTCATGCATTATTCAAGAGACACTTCAGAGTCTTGGCTACATCATAGTTTCAAGCGAAAATCTGGCCAAGGCGGTTTGACCCACAACAGCCCGGTCATCATCGGAGTTACTTCCGGGTTGCCCTGCAAATACAGCAATAGATTAGATTGAGTTCACGATAAAGAAGAACCGCCATTTAGGAAGAGAATTATAATCAACATACAAGCATACTTACATGAGTATCTATGTAAGCAAGAGTAAATAACAACCCCGGTTCGGGGATTAGCTCTAGCAAGAATGTCAAGTTCAGAGACATTAACAGGATATCTATGTTGAAATGTTCTTTTTATACTCTGACCTTTATATTTGGCTTATCAGCTGAAAAGTGTGGCCTGTAATAAAAAACACGATAAATTGTCTTACGTCTGTGGCCCTTTCTTTGTCTTTTCTGATTAGCTTGACATGCAGTTTTGATCATAGCTGTCCAAGTTTCATTTAGACCACATAATAAAGAAATTCTCCCTAATATGATCTCTCACCTTCGCATGAAAGAAGCTTGCACCATACGTTACTTTACGACATGATCGACAAGAAAAATCCTCCGCAATACTACGAGCAAGCATGTGCATCCCAGTTGTGCTGACGCATCTTGACCGTTAAATACAATCGCCACTACCCTGCACCTCATGGATGAATGAACGAGACTCAAATTACGTCAGATGGCCTGAGGAAGTTTTCAAATAAACAATGTTTCTTTGCCTCTTTTCATAGCTTAATTGACAGTTTTAAATAGTTAAATTGGCTTACACTGTCGGCCGATTGTTACAGAAACCATGTTGATTATGAATTACAACAGATTGCTTTATCTGCTTTGTCAAGAACATACTTCACAATCTTATAATATGAGCGATATCCACTCCACCTAAAACTCATTAGCTATTTCTCTCATGCTGCGAGAGAATCGTTCGAGTATCAAAGCTGAGGCCTGCGAAGCAAGGGTTTATATATGCTATCACGGATTGACGTTAGTTCAAACAGCCACTGTCATCCAGTCGAGCGGAGCCGACTCTTAGTGCCAGCAAACCCAGGGTTATTGGCAGGGGACCTGTTAGAGAAACAAGCAGGGTTCATGATGTAATTCTCCTCCAAATGATGGTTTGGATACGTTGGAATTATGTACATGAATATGAAATGCTTCGCCACAGAATCACACGACACAACGTATTCTGGGGTTGACAAAAGTACATCTGTAATAAATATGTCTTTGAAGAGAAGAAGTCTACCAAAGTTGCATGAATGTTATCCTCAAGAATGAAAAGGTAGGACAAAAGAGAGTGCTAAACAGGAAAGTGCTCTTGTTTCAAGTGTCTTGTCGAGCTTGACTCGCTCTCAAGGTCATCGTAGTCGGTACGTTCCTGCTTGACCACTACCTCCGTCGTTTTGAATGTCCTAGAAACCTGAATACCGGGCTCGCTTCTCTGTGGTAACTCAATATTCTCGTTGCCAGCTTCGATATAAGTGGTATTTCCACCTGGGAAAACGGGACCTGGTTTCTTCGTCGTAGTCTTGTTGGTGCTCTTTTGGCCTGAGCGAGATCTAGATCCAGAGTACTCGTAGCCGTTGGGGTTGCTGGCCTTGACTACCTTTGTGATGAGCTCGGCCATGTTCATCTCGATGTGGAGTTTCACAAGGTAGGCGAGTGGATGGAATTGGAGGTAGACGATATCGTTGGGCAGGGACATCATTGCGATAAGAAGGATCTCGTTTAAAGTTAATCAAAGAATCGTGAGACAGGAGGTTTCAAACTTACATCCATGGTCATCGATACAGCAATCATACCCAGATTGACCCGGTAAAGTCGATTGTACTTGGTTAAGCCATTGGCGATAAGTCGAGACCGAACAAGATGGATAAAGTAGAAGTTCAGCCCAGCATCGACAACCAAGAAAATACACTTCTCAACTCTATCCCAGATTACGTTGACGGCGATCCAATTGCTGCTAATCTGCAACCGTGCAGGAATCCAGACGCAGAAAACGCTAATGTTGATGGCAAGAAGAATTAAGAAGACGCCGAGTTTGAGCTTCCAGGCGTTGTGTCGGTTTACCATTAGGATCGAGATTCGGTTAATGATGATTTGGAGGAGTGATTGGATCTGCAAGGCCCAAAGGAAGACTGATGGCCACGTTAGAAGTCATTCAAGTGAGGATGTTGGATACTTGGTCATACCGATGACAAAGAAGACAGGAAACCCTGGAGGAATGTATTGGCGGAGATAGCACCAAGTGATAGCACTCATGATAACACTGCTGACCCATTCCGTCCAAACCAAAACGAGATAGATATTGGTCCTCGTACCACGCTTCCATGACTTGATGGTCTGTTTTGCAGCCTTTGTACCACTAAAGATGCAAACACCTAACGAGAAGCCCCAGGCGATACTCGCAATGTTCATGTCGTTGGAACTGGGCTTGTGAAACACATAGTTCTCGGAAAGTAAGAGGCCCATCGTAGTGGCTTGCACAGAGCCCTATGGGCACTTGAACAAAGAGCACAAGGAATGTCGTTGTAGCGCACAAAGAGGAGAAACGCAAGGAAAAAAAGACTTCGAGACGGGCGTTGATATGCATATTTGAATGAGACTTCATACCATGTAACGACCCTAGTGGGAATGCAGGCTCAGGGGCCACGAGGAGGCTTTTTTACTCGTTCTCGTTTTTCAGGCCTTTTGAGTACGCTTCCGCATCTAAGGCCATCCATGTTCTAGTTCCGCTTATGCAACGGACCGCTGAAGATCGTCCTGCGGAAGGTTGTACTCCGTACCTAGTCGAGTGATTCTCGTGGGTTAATTTTCAGATATCATTGTATGCATCGATTCATCTGTGGAGAGGGACAAGGGGAGTGAGATCCTCTAGCTCGGTGGAAGGGGGTTATTTGTGACGAGATCAGATTGACGTCTGTATAGATCCAACCCGTGAGATTACTATGTTTTTTTCTTTCTTCTTCTTCTTCTCCTTTTTTTTTTTTTTTGCAGTTCCTAACGTTTCAAGAATGTTTCCATTGCCAACACGATCCAATCCTTCATATTTACAAAGAATCAACCGACCCGTCCAAGATGGTGTTCAAAATTTAGCTAAGAACTTGCTTTTGCGGCTCCGCACTTTTGATACACTGTCTATGTTAGTGCCAACTACTGAAGCTTAATCCAATCCCTTCACTTTTAAGTGGTTTAGACTAAAGAAAGGGGCGCAAGTATCTGGGTTGATAAAAACGTGGTAATGGGATGATTACACAGGGAATAAAGACCAACAGTTCAGCTCGGACAGATGGCAGTGTCTTTAACCGTCAGTTTAAGCTAGGACTCGTCTCATGTTGGTGTGCGCCTCTGCCATGTGCAAGCATCATCCATGCTCCCTTCGGCTCCGCGGTGGATACTTGATTAACCTGGGGATGCGAGTCAGATCTCAAGGCTTGTATACACAACCAGCACAGCTGTTGGCTTGCAGTCAGCTCTACGACATACGCCGCAGAGTATTTTAAATGGCAGGCATCTATCTATAAGTCTGAAGATATCACGCTTGCAATTGCGCTCCGGGGCGGAATTATATCATCTGCAATTGTCCAAAACACGTCGATAATTCAATGGACGTTAACGTTCTGAATTCATTGCTGAGCTCTGTTGGACGACTAGTCTTGGCACCTATCGTGACTCCATATCGATCCGTAACATATCTAGCTCTTCTGACCACACAAAATCAACCCACACCATTGAACGAATGCCGTCAATCAACCCGTCGCAGTCTAAGTCTTGTACCTGTCTGACCTGGCGAAGTTGATCCACAAGCCAACGCATTTCGACTCCTTCTTCTGCCATACTTTCAATAAGTAAAAAGAACCTTTCGATTTGCTCCCAGCTTGCCCAGTCGAACTTATAGGTCCTCAGGAGACTGGCAAGACGACCTCTATGTTAGGGTATGATTATGTTGAACAGTGGACTGCCGATCAGCAACATGGTGGGGCCAGAAAGATACAATAGAATTACCAGACGTACTATCTCGTTTAAACCCCAGCCATTCGCCTGTATATCGCTTCCATAGTCAACTCAACCATAACGTGGCATATATAAGCTAAGGTTGAAGTTAGACGTAGATCGTTATAATTATCTCAACGAGAATAGCAGTACTCGTTCTAGTTTAATCCTCGTCAGTCTTCATATTCGACTAAATAACTAAATGAGTGAGTAGTAGCCAAGTGATTATCCAGTCTCTTTACCCCACATAGTGGAATAAAGATCCTACTAGCTTATACTGACTTTATAGTACGACAAAGTATAGCCGGTGTCAAAACGGTAAAAAGATACAGAGAAGTAGAAATGTAAGTATTCAAGAAAGGAAGAGGATGGCATGTTACCTTGTTTTTTAAATTAATCCTGGAAATCAATTTTGATAGGCTTAATATTTTATCAGCGGGGTAGTCTAGATAACGTACCTAATTTTTATTAAAGTAAGCCTCATTTTACCTCACCCCTCTTCTTATACTATCATAAGGTGCCTTTAAATTACCCAACCTAGTCTCATTTTATACGGCGAAGCCTACACCACGAAGATAGTGTTGCTCTGACTCAGAAAACACTAGATATTGAGTTCCTATTCCCTCTTTTGTTGAGCTATCGTGGTATAAACGACATGGTCCTTTGTTCGTTCTGCTCCGCCCTGGACTTCCGCGATATCGGCTATTCACGCTATGCTAAAGAGGCGTTGTCGGATGATCCGGAGGAATTGAGTGACAGTGGCTTTATTCAAGATAATGTGACGAGTGATTCTAACTCTTCAGCTGATGAAGATCGATCGCTACGTGAAACACTACCGGAGGGGCTAGAAAGGCCTCTGCATGAGATTCTCCAGGCAGAGAAGGGATCGTGCAGCCTCTGTTCTGTGATCTCATCCGTCTTTGAGACCTGGGTAGCTCGCTTGGGAAATCTTGATCAAGTAAATCTGACTGGATCTCAAGTAGCCTACAGCAGACTTCGTTTCCCCGCGCTATCAGACCAAGGCCACGTGTTTCCAGACGGTGAAGATCTGTGGCTAATGGAAGCTCATGTTATGCTCTGGAAGCCAGGGGAAAGCCTATACTATGGACCTCGGATCGCGTTCCAAAGATGCAGCAAAGAACCTACGAGTACTAGCGAGATCTGCGATGCACTAGAAGCAGATCGGTCTTCGGCCGCCAACTTCTTGTCAGCCTGGGAGGACCAAAAGCCATATCACGGGAGGATTAGACCACAAAAGATTGACTTCCGCCTTCTCCGAGGTTGGAAAGAGCTTTGCAACTCGTCACATTCGTCCAGCTGCAACCCGCCGCGATCTATGGCAACTCGCCAACCACATATGCTACGTCTCATCGATGTACATAACATGTGCCTCTTGGAGACGTCGGATCAAACAATATCCTGGGTGGCACTTAGCTACGTTTGGGGACGCGAGCGCTTTCCAACCTTGACAAGCCACAATCTCGAAGATTTAATCAAGGTTAATGGACTCAAGAGTCTCGGAGTACCGCAAACCATCTCAGATGCCATCACAGTAACTCGCGGATTGAATGAGCAATACTTATGGGTAGATAGTCTCTGCATCGTTCAAGACTCGGATCAAGACAAGTCGACCTTTATTCCACTCATGGATGCAATATATGGCCTTGCTTCAGTCACGATAGTGAATCTGTTTGGTGATAGAGCTGCTAGTGGTCTTCCTGGAGTGAAACCGGACGATAACAGAAGAATAAGCCCGCAACCAATCATCAGCTTGAGCCATGGTGTCACTCTGATGCTCGCGCCCCAACCATATGCGCTTGGTTTTGAAGATGATCTAAACTCGGGAACCTATCCGACCAGAGGGTGGACCTTTCAGGAGTTTGTGCTGTCCCCGCGACTGCTCATCTTCACGCCCGATGTTGTCTTCTGGGAATGCCACGGAGCTTGTTGGCGGGAAGATGCTAATTGGGAGATAATTGATAAGGGTGACGGGAGAAGCCCGGCGCTTTTTGCCAGCAGAACCTTGAACCTCAATTCTTATGATGTCAAGGCCGCAACTCGTGACAACTTTGATGGGATATACCAAAATCTGGTATACCAATACTCAAGACGAAATTTGACCAACGAGAGTGATGGTCTGGCCGCCTTTATGGGCGTTCTTGGGGCCCTGGAGCGACTTGTGGGCATTTCGTTTACTTGGGGTTTACCCACACTATTCCTCGGCGTGGCTTTGACATGGCCAATAATGGATGAGGTCCCTCGTAGGAGAGTTGCTAAATGCCAAGTCATGACTGCTCAGGGGCCGCTGAACGTATCATTTCCTAGCTGGTCCTGGGTCGGCTGGATTGGGCCGTCTGCCTTCCAGGACTTATTCGGAAGCCTAGCCGGGGAGCATGCTGGGCTAGAGTTCTACAGGTTCTCAGTATCCAGGGAAGACGTTGTCAGGGTACATCAGAATCAGAACTTTCGGCAGAGTAAGGCCATCCCCAGCTACCAGCGAGCTACGCTTGACTGGCGTGAGGACACGACCCTTCCAGTTACTCTTGACGATATACCCTGCAAATTTCGGACCCCAGAGCTCCGTCCGGTACTGCTGATGTTTTGGACAAGCTGTGCATGCCTGCAAGTCGGTGAGATTGACTTCTCGCGATCTGCACGGGAAGGGATTTTCAAGGAAGCTGGCGGCGCCGGGGTCGAGATTCCCGCATGGTGGGATCATGCACTAGCCGAGGACTTGGGCCCTGAAGAGCGTACGGTTAATCTTGCAATCATCGGACGTGGAAGTTTAGAGACGTGGAGGGACCACAGCGAGCTTATTGCATTTATGGTTACTATTCACAAATCTGGCGCATGGGAACGGCGCCTGACTGTTCGCATATTGGAGAAGGATTGGAATAGTTTGTGTAATAGAGAATGGAAATTGGTTTTCTTTGTTTAATTTGAGAGGAATGGTATAACATATAGTGGTTCTATAACTATGTAATTAGCATCTTCTCCCCTAGACAATGCTATAATATCGCCTTCGAAATCTCGAGTTCTGTCTCTTCCTTTCTTGTAACAGCCGCGTAACCTCCATCCCATACTCTTCTGGGCCGATTTTGATCGAATTATTACTATAGTATAAACCAAAAGGAAGGGCTCATCTTTATAAACCGGATTACTATCAGCTAGCTTACCTTCGATTTCCCTCTTACTTAGTTATCAATTTATACCTCGCCCTTAATCTTGTTTCCTTCCAACAATGCCCCCCTTTTTCAACCCAAGCCAAACAACGACGGTAACGGTAGTGCAGCTGGCAAAAATGGTCCAAAAAGCAGCTCTGTAGCCTTTCATCAAAGCCTCTTCTCGTTCCCTAATTCCAGAATGTTCAGTGACTGAGGCTGCAATGGCAGCAGTGATAGCCAACCCGACAGAGTTGCCGAACTGGGCCACTTCATTGAAGACGCCACCGGCGAGAGACTGCATCTCGGGAGGATACGCATCCGAGATGACTAGATTAGATACGGTAAAGAGAACTACAATAATTAGTGGTGACGAGTGACGGAATTATAACTGACTTACCATCCGGATTGACTGGTGAAAGAAACATTGCCCAAAATGGCGCAAGCCAGTAATTTTCGCCCACATCGACCGTTGCCATAAGAGGTGCAGCAACCATAGTTATAAGCGCAGATACAACAGCCAAGGTTCGTACCTTGACTTTCGCAATGAGGAGTCCTGTGAGGATGTTGACTGTGACACCCATGATGACATGGGGTAGAAATCTCAGAGAACTCTGTAAAGCTGAAAGACCCTCCACCTTTTGGAAACTGTTGATTCTGAGATTAGCAGCTGGTGTAGCCTAGCTAAAACTGTTCACTTACTACAGGGTTGTAAAGTACTCAATACCGTTCAAAGAGGCCCAACACAAAAAGACGGCGATGCAAACTGATGTAAAAGACCGATTCCTCCAGAGGCTGTTGGGAATCAATGCCGGTTTCCCATGTTTTACCTGATAATCCATCCAGAAGGGGAATGCTGCCAGTAAGACGATAGCAATCGTCAAGAGCGCAATGTTGGCAGGGTCGTCAAGTCGCTTGTAAGATGAGGATATCATTGCCAAGACATAGAGCAGCATACCCAATGCCACGCTTATAGTAGTCGCTCCCACCCAGTCGATCTCATGGACTAAACGAGCAGTCCATTTTCTCTCTGATTGAGTGTGAACAGATGGCAGAGACCAAATGGCACCAGTTGAGAGACAAAAGTTGATGATTGCCATCATATAATAAGCCCATCTCCAACCAATCGTGTCGGTAAAAATGCCTCCGAGCACCAGCCCAAGTGCATAGCCCAAAGGACTACCCATGCCATTGATAGCAAAGGCAATGTTCCTCCATACACCTTTTGGAAAGGTATGAGAAATGAGACTGACAGCGGTAGGTAGACACATAGATATGGACGCCCCGAGTAAGGTTCGGAAGAGAATAATCTGGATGCCCGTCTGAGCAAGTCCAACGCCGAGTGTGAAAGCGACAAAAAGAAAACTTCCTGTCACCCACATCAACTTGGCTCCGATGACATCGGCGATAGCGCCGAAGATGAGGAGGAGACAACCGGCGGCAAGGGCGTAGACTGCTGCGGGCCATAGGATGAGATTTTCGGAGAGTCCAACTTCTTCGGCAATTTTTGGTAGAGCGGCGATGAGGATGCCGGAGCCCATGGTGTTGAGAAAGCTGATGCCGGCGAGAGTGACGATTACTGTCACGCCTCTGAATTTGGAGATTCCTAGTGCGCTCGAGTCTGTTGTGGCATCTGTAACATTGCTGACGTCTTCAGGACTTGCAAGAGCCGATGGATCGGGCGGAGTATCTGTGTCATTTGGGGTGTTTGTCTTGGGGTTGAGTGGCTCCAAGGATATAATTCCGGCGTGGATTGGTGCAGCACCAGTGGCAGTCGTGATATCAAAGCTGCGATCCATGGTGTTTTCTTCAATAGCAATACTTACTTGAAGAGGAGAAGAATTCATAGAAGTCAAGTTAGACGTCTTTGATATCCTTTAGCTAGATCCCTGCAACGTCATTGTTGATGACAGGGCGCGCGCCCTTGTAGAGTTGAGTTGTGCTGACATATGACGTCAATGAGTAATAACAGGTTCTACAAAGCTTGTTTCTTGCATTAGATCCGATTCAACTTACGTTTTGTTTCGATCAAGATAGACTTTGTTTATATATGTAGACGATGATATTTACTCATGCTCATAGTAATTAATGCATTAGAATAGGTAGCGGTAATTGGTCACTTGACCAAAATCTGGGGAAACCAAACTAAGTTAGCGCGACTGACGCCATATCAATCAATTCTTATGTCTCTCTCTGGGCCCCTGACTCGACTCAAAACTCTCTATAATGCATCTGTCATGAGTTCCCCTTCAGCTAATCGCAAGAGAAACAACGTAAGACGCGCCAATGTAACAGCCTGTCAGAGATGTAAATCGCGAAAGCAACGATGTGACCAAAATATCCCCGCGTGCTCATCGTGTGCTCGCGCTGGCGTGCCTTGTCTAAGCGTCGATACAGACGGGCAATCTGTGCCTCGAAGGTATTTATACAACCGCTAAACATGGTCCTACACATTGCCAATACTAATACTGTTCAGTTACATCAAAAATCTCGAGGACCGCGTTGCGGAGCTTGAGTTGGCTCTGCGCAGTCAGGGCATTGATGCCGCATCTGTATCTACACCTACAAGTCGAATCTCCCCAGATGCTGGAATGACGCCCAAGCCCAATCATACATCAAGCCATCTGGCCCTCATGAGCCTTGCTGTTCCGAAACCCCAAGACCTATGCGAGGAAAGGGGCCCTGGTTATAATACTTTGCTCGACGGCATTCTTGTGCCAGAAACCATCAAATTCCCCCCCAAATCCACCACCCTCCAACTTGCCCGAACATATTTTGAGCATTCCAACTTTTTCTCGCCGATTATAGACCAGGGGCTGTTTAACGGCACCATAGCAGCTCTCTATCAAGACCAAGACCAATATCAAGATCAAGGTCAAAGCACCCCAGTCCAAAAGTTTCAGCTTTGCATGGTGCTGGCTATTGCTATACGACTCCTCAACAGGACTGACCCAGCTGTTCCAACAACGGCATCCGATTCATTCTTTGCTGCAGCCATGGAGATTCTTGCAGAAAGGCCACAGGCTACTTGGAAAGGTGACATTGAGCATCTGCAGAACCTGCTTCTAGTTGTACAATACACCATCTTCGCCTCCAATCTCTCTGCCGCGTGGCACTTTATAGGCTTGGCCACTCGACTGGCTATTGACCTCGGCCTTCTCAAAGACAGGTCTGAGTCTGACGCGTCGCAATCAGAGATTAGCAAAAGCAGACGTGTCTTTTGGTCCACCTATATCCTCGAGACAAACTTGTGCGTTATCCTCAATCGCCCACGGTCAATCCCCGACGAAGCAATATTTACACCTCTCCCGTCAATCACTGGGCCGGAAGCATCGAATTCATTGGCCAACCATTGCATTCTTTTTCGCCAGCTAGAGTACGAAATATTCCACACTCTACAGTACAAACCGCCTGTTAACGGTGCCTTGTTCGACTATCAAGCATGGAAACTGGACATCAAGCAACGTCTTTTAGACTGGCATGCCAACGTACCACCTGTGGATGTCATGTCCAAGCTGGCACCGCGGAACTTCTTCGATGGCGCATTGTACGGAACGTTGGTTACTCTCTGCTCTCCATCACGGCACTTTCCCCAGTTGTCTGAAGCTGAGCTAAGGGATCTCGCCCAACATGCTTCTCGAAGTATTGAGCTATATAGGGATGGTTTCAAAGAGGGCAAGCTACGCTTCTACTGGCGGACGACACCAAATCTTTTTCAATCAGGAGCAGCTTTGATCCACTGCATAAAGAGTCTGACTCTATGCGGTGCAGCATTTGATACGAATGCTCTCAAGAGTCGAGTCTCGGTATGCTCGACCGTACTCTGGGGAATGGCGGAGCGATATCCTCCCGGGTCTTCATATCGAGACCGATTTGACGAGTTATCTGCATCAATGCCTGATGTCACGAGTGCTTTCTCACCTGATTTATCTCTGCAAGTTCTTTTTAGTCAGAACGAGATGGGTCTCGACATGGATAGTACAACTATGTGGACAAGTCCTCCAACACTTGATCCGTGGATATTTGACCCGACGTGACTGCAAGAGACAGATAATTTATATCTATAATCAATTTCTATACCCTCAGTTTAAATATCCACAGTGGCAAAAGTAATTTCCAAGCAATAACAAACCCTTTTATTTTCCCAGTTCCACATACTGTTTTCTAGAGTCCCTTGAGAGGGTCTGGTGGTGCCGGATCATTTCTCAAGCTCTTCTCAAACTCGGCTCTCAGTTTCATAACTGGCTGCATCACCCAAGTGTTATAAGCCAGTATATCCGTCTCCTCTTTCGGGTCGCGTACAACGTTGAACAAATACGGCGACTCGAGCTTTCCAGACGACTGGTTTACCTTCGGTTCCCAGACTAGGTGAAGTTTCCAATCCTTCCACTTGACAGCGCGCAGTTCGTCTTTGATATAGAAGAGAAACCCCTCGCGCATCGATTTGGTTTGTGCAGGGTCCTTGAACAAGGCAACCTGACTAATTCCATCGATTGGGCGGTCTGGTGGTATGTCGGCGCCAGCTATATCCAATATGGTGCTAAAGATATCCGTCACGTGGACTATCTCGTTGGAAGTCATGCCAACAGGGACTTTTCCGGGCCAGCGAATGATGAAGGGAACTCTCAAACTGCCCTCCATGGCTGTGTGATAAGTCCCCGACCACGGCCCGGCGGTGCCCCTGTATGGAGGTCTAAACTCTGGTCCATTGTCTGATGCGAAGATGAGGACAGTGTTTTGGGCTACTCCAAGCTCGTCCAGATGATCTATAATTTGACCAACTCGGTAATCCATCTCGACCATTGAGTCGGCAAACTCTCCGTGTCCTGTCTTGCCTGCAAAGTTGGCATGTGGCAGTGTCGGAAAATGCAGATGAACAAGCGGGTGGTACAAGAAGAAGGGTTTCTCGGCTTGGACTTGTCGTGATAGCCAATCTTTTGTCTGGTCCACCAGCATCTCGTCGATCAGCCGCCGCTTCTCTAGGTCATAGACGCAAACATTCTCAGAATCCTGTCCTGCAATGCCCTTCATTATATAAGGCAGCTCAGCAACTTCAGGGGTATAGCCCAATGCTGAAGTAAACTGACTTTCGTCGGTTGTTCGGGGGATGCCGAACCACTCGTCAAAGCCTCGGTCTGACGGGTAGCGACCAGGAATGTCGCCAAGGTGCCATTTTCCATGGTGAGCTGTCGCATAGCCTCTGGGCTTGAGACACTCTGGTAGTGTCTTTTCCCAGCGTGTGAGGCCTTGAGGAAACCCCGCGGGAACAGATTGGCGGCATCCGGTTCTTATCGGATGCCTGCCAGTCATCAAAGCTGAGCGCGTGGGTACGCAGTCGCTCTCGACGTTGAAATTGTGCAAGAGAAGGCCCTCGGTAGCAAGCTTGTCGATGCGAGGAGTTGCAGCACCGCGAAGAATGCCACCTCCATAGCAACCTAGTTCACCCCAGCCGAGATTGTCAGCCAGGATAAGCACGACATTGGGCTTGGATGTATCTTTGGACATGTTGTGGATGGTTCAAGAGAATTAATTGATCAATAGTCTCAACTTGTCAAGGGGTCACGTCTATTAAATTTGATATGATGCAGTCGGCACTTAGCCCGAGACCCCACACTTCGCTCATCGCCGACGCTCACCTCCGAAAATCAAATCGGTAGTTGCAATGCAATGTTATAAAGACACTGGCTTCAGAATGCGATTAATCGAATTCCATTACAATCATGCCACTGAGAAATCCCGAGATAATGAACGAAGTCAAGGAGACCGACGACCATGCCAAGGGTACTCAACCATCTATAGCTTCCATGCCACAGACGACATGGACAGAAGCCCAAGAAAAGGCTGTTGTCAGAAAGTAAGTCAATGGATTGAAAGGCTTAATAACCACCACTAACATGATCAAGGCTCGACATGGTCCTCATGCCACTCCTCGTACTCGGTTTCTTTGCGCTCCAGCTTGATCGCAGCAACATCAGCAACGCCTTGACAGACACTCTTACCACCGACTTGAACATAACAAGAGACGACGTGAACCTTGGAAGCCAACTGATGTCCATAGGCATCATCTTGGCCGAAATCCCATCCAACCTCATACTTCAGAAGCTCGGTGCTCCTATCTGGTTGACAGGCCAAGTCTTTGCTTTTGGTACTATAGCATTGACCCAAGCCTGGGTAACCAACGTCCATTCCTTTCAAGCGACTCGCTTCCTGCTGGGTCTAACTGAAGCCGGCTTCATCCCAGGGGGGCAGTACATGTTGGCTCTGTTCTATCGGGAGAAGGAGTTGGCTCTGCGGACGGCTATCTTTTACTTTGGTAACTACTTTGCCACTGCGACTGGGTCCTTGATTGCAGCCGGTGTTTTTCAGATGGGAGGTATTGCTGGTCTAGCTGGCTGGCAGTGGCTTTTTATTCTTGAGGGCACCTTTACACTTGTGGTCTTTATCATTTTCATCCTACTCCTCCCTCGATCACCACTTCATACAAAGCCCATCCACGGCCGCTTCGATCTATTCAACCCTCAGCAACGGGAAATCATGCACGCGCGCATCCTCCAAGACGACGTGTCCAAGACCGAAGCCCATGCTCAAGTCACCTTTCGTGGCATTATTGCAGCCCTGACCGACTACCGTTTGTGGCTTCATACTATTCTCAATGTGGTGTCGCTTGCTCCCAAGGGCGGCCTTCAACTCTATGGCCCAACCGTCATTCGGAGTCTGGGTTTCTCAAAGATCAACGCTAACCTACTCAACGCTGTAAGCAGTTTTCTCGTCATCTTTCTCAGTTTTGCCATCGCTTGGGCTTCTGATAAGACGAAGCAGCGTGGTTTATGGTGCATGGTCGCTTATCTCTGGAGTATCACTTTTGGAGGTGCACTCTTTGGATCTATAGACCAAGGTCAATGGGTCAAATATGCTCTTTTCACCTTGTTGAGCAGTGGAAATGCTCTAGCCCAAGGCCTCAATGATGCTTGGCTCAGTATCAACACCCGCTCCGCTGAGAAGCGCAGCATCGGCCTAGCATTGGTGGTTATCGGCAGTAATGCTGGTGGTCTGGCGGGAAGTCAACTTTTTCGCGAAAGTGATGCGCCTAAATATACACGTGGGTTTCTTTCAATTGTCCTGTTATATGCGGCGTGTCTGCCTATTACTGGAGTTATTATGTGGGTATACTGGCGACAGAACAAGAAGGTGGAGAGTGAAGCTGTTGAAGCTGAAGAGGACGCTGATGAGCAAGTCGTTGCGCACCGACGCTTTCAGCTGTAGTTCAAAGTTGTATATTCTCCTCCAATCCGATACCTTGTCAAGTCTATCACACAGTATGCTTCTCTATCTATATGCTCCATAACAATATATTCGTACTCGCAACAAAATGCCATACTTACTGGGGCACAATTTCAGCGGGCAAAACTGTAGCCCTGTCAGACTTGGTATTCAGAATCAAGTTCTCTTCTCCCATCTACAGATCAATGTCAGTTTCTATCCGAAGCTTCGAGTTACTGCCACTCACAAGTCCAGGAATAGCTTCCAGAGGATAGAGAAGAGAATTCCTTGCAGACCGTTGGCCAAGATGCGTGTCTTAAGTCCGCGACCCAAAAAGCCTACGATGCCGTCTTGGATCACGACAGCACGGGCAGCTTCCGCTAAAAAGACATTAGACGAGTTTCAAATTGACTTCCTGAGAAAAAGGCGATAAGAGACTTACCATATGAGATCTTGGTATCGTTGACCTGTCGATAAGTCTTGACGACTCTCAGCGAATTAGAGATGGAGTCGGACACGACCGAGGCGCAGAAACCAATGAATGCGAGGCGGAGCAACCACCAGAACAGCGGGTGCCTTGGTGGCTCAGTGATGGCCTCAGACAAATAGTTGTACTGTTAAAAGTGAGTGCTTGTTCCATCATAGTTGGGTTTCGACGTACCGTAGCAAACCATGGGTAATGACCAACGAACGTGGCAGCTGCAGTAGCAAAAGCACCCCACCATAGACTTCCAATTCCATTCGACTTCACGCGTCGCCTTAGAAGGGCTGTACCGCGAGCACCTTGAGCTTGAAGCGTTGTCTTGAGGGTATCAATGGGAGTGAGAATCATGCGGAAAGCTGCTGCACTACGCGGAGTTAGGTATGGAAGTATAGAATAACAAGGATCTAATTACCAGGCGGAGGCAAAGATGGTCTTGATAGGTGAGGGAAGACCTTTCAGATAGGGATTAGACTGAAGCAATGCAAGTATGCCGGCGTTGGCAGCTGTATCTCCAAATCTTGAGATTGGTCCTGTTGAGTTAGAATGAGCAAAGGCGCCTGGGGAATAGGACCAGGCTAACCTTGAAACAAAGCTGGAGCAATGCCTTGGTAATATCGTCGAATACCACCCTCAGTGTAAAGGGTACGAGTGGCTACTGTGAAAGAAGTGCCGTGGCGATACTGATAGTTCATGATTGTCCGCAGAGGCTGATAACCAGCGTCAAAAGAAGCCACCACATTTACTCATGATCGACTTACCATCAATAGTAGAACTTGCAGAACCATGGCTGCAGCGCCACTGAGTCCTCCACCAAGAGCTCGCTTGAGAGCGCCCTTGAGGTCAAACTAAGCACGGGTTAGCGCCTTGCTGCGTAAAGATGACGAGTAGGTAGGTACCTGAGTATCATCTGCATCTATCCAGCCCTTGATAAACACCGCAAGGACGATTATCGCGAGCACAGCCCAGAATATTCTCCAGGCGTACCAGCTCGTTGGCCGCTCCTCCGGTGTTGGCTCGGCTTCTGGCTGGGGTTCCGCGTCTTGCCCCTCTGGCTCATTCGCGAGCAGAGGGGTTTGCTCTGTACTCCTCTGAGGAGCCTCAGGGTCGTTCTGGGTAGACATTGTGGTACTCAGGTCTATCAAGGTTTGATACAAGATAAAAAACAAAGAGAGAGTTGCCGTTTATTTAAACGGTCTGGAGAAATCCCCCGCAATCGTCATGGATTAGATAGCCGCTCGGTGCCAAAAAGGCCGATTGCGTGCTAAATAAGCGGGGACACATAATTAACATTATTAATCAAGATTTTCTGGCGACTATAAATAAACTGGATTTTATTCTGGTAATTGAAGTAATCAATACTCGTGGTATACTATTGTCTGTGATCTGATTGTGCAGGGGATATTTGATGTCCTCGAAACTCACTCAAAGTTGCCCAATAGACGATAGATTGCTAACATAGAAAATTGGTATAATTATACAGCCTAAGATACGTGGCTAACTGGACCTGACACCCTATCTGATGAGCTTGACGCATCGTACTTGATATCGACCTATAAAAGTAAGCAAACGAATGAACAAATATGTAGTGCAAAGGACATAAACTTACAGCTGTCGTTCGTAAGATTCCATTATAAGTCATAATCTCCTCCTCACTTCCATTCGGCGAGTATCCGCGTATCTCAGTTTGCGTCTTGCTGCGGTGGATATCCTTGAGGTGAAACGACCCAATCCCGGGTGTGCCGTTACCATATCTATTCGGCGTATTATAGTTACCATTGTCATCACTGGTTCGTCCAGAGAAAAAACGAGGAAACATCTTGCGAAACAATGGACGCAAGGCCGGTCCGCAGCAAGCAATGATGGCCAAGTTGACTTCGACGCTACTCAACGTGTCGCCGAGCGAGTCTCTTGAGTCATAACCTGGTATATAAAATTTCTTGTAAAGTTCAACGACACGAGCGATAGCGACGATTGTCACACTGGGGACATGTCAGTGAAATGGGAGACAAGGGGAGTTAGTGATACTCACACACCGCCCATGAGGAATACCATGATCAGACCCAACTTTGCAGCAAGCCGCATCTTGAGACCTATGAACACCCAGAATGGAAGTATCAGGGCAAGAATGTCCGTGACGATTGTGGTAATAGCTGACGAGATATAAAACAGTGGCCCATCAATTTGACGTTGTCGCTTTATGGACAGGTCCCAGAATGCATTGATGGGGATAGTTTGGAAAACGACCGTGAGGAAGATGGCGATCATAAGGGCAAGGTTCAAGGCGTTGAGTGTGTAGATTGACCACCTGATACTGCGACGATGGCCACCCAGTCGGAGTAGCAGGAAGAGAACCGACGACTTGACAAGGGCTAAGATGGGGTTGTAAAGAACTTGTAGGATCCAGTTCCAGAAAAGAACGGGTTCAGGATCATAGGATTCAGGGACATCGCTAGTAGGGAAACCTATGTATTCGTATCTGAGGACTGTCACGGGTTAGATCGTGAAATAGGATGTCTTGTGTGGAGCTTACAAAGGTAGTTTGGAACGACCATGCCGAGGGAGAACATCTACACATGTTAACTATATCAAGCCAAGATAACGAATAATTACAAGAATCACATACCATAGCAGCTGTGGCAAGCCAATCATCTACAAAGAGTTAGTAAGTTCACGAATGTCCTGATTTCACAAAGCAGAGAGTGACTGAGAGACTTACCAATACCTAGCTGCTTCTTACCGTACCTAGAATACATACGAGCCGCCCAAAAAACAAAAGCAAGTGAAGTCATGAGGAATATGATGCCAACAGCTGCTTGCTGAAGCCCTGTAGTCGGTAGCTCTGTGACGGGTATGTAGCGAGGCCGAAGGCCCGCGGGCGCACCAGCGTCACTTACGGCCATGGTGCAAGCTTCACATGTAGGGCTCAAGCTTACAAGATGTTCTCGTAATACAGATCTTTATAGAGAGCCAAGAGTGATAAATAAGGGTCAACACATTGACGTCTTCACCCTCGAGCTTCTCCATACTGGGCCACGTCCCGACTGAAAGCCACAATTGAAAGGATCCTGTTTAAAATACGATGTCGTCGGACGCTTGTACTCTCTGGGGTTCTTTGCCGTGGTGGCGCTGGTAGTTTAAGCTGGGGTATATCCTAGGCTGATCGTTGGAAGGGATCCATTAGTTTCAGATATGGACCAACGCATGGTCGCAGTGCATCAGGGGAAGAAATCCGCGATCCTAAGCTATCCTGAATGGGTAGAGAATCCGATCATCCATGGGCCCCGCACGATGCTTTTCTGGAAGAAAGATAATGTGATAGGGGTCTTATACATGAATTATAGGGCACTGGAAACAATTTTGTCTAGATGATATTCGGACCAACTTCCAAACCAAAAACTAAAGGTGGTGATAAAGTTGGAGGTCATGACTCGAGACATTTTCATCCCCAGATTATCAAACCTGACGGACTTTCGGGTCTCAAGCCCAGGGCGCAGATCATCACCCTTCCCGGCTCCACGGCAGAGTCTTCCGCGGCTTGCCCTTGTTTAGCGCTTACGGAAAGAATGATCCTCTCCTACGACCCATGTTTTCTTCTTCAGCAGTGGGAAGCCAAGATTCATTCAACAGCAAAAGCAACGCCTTGTTTATATTAAAGATAATATGGAGCACGACGACTCTTGTACCCTAGCGAACTCCTCCGTCCGACATATTCATGAAATTAATACGAGAGGCACAGCTTTGGCGCCACTAGTCTTGCTGTCAAAGTATTGTATTCTCGCTCCTGTTTTTCGCATCAGCGTTTTTTATCATTAGGGGTAAAATAGGGCGTTATAGTTTTAGCATGGCCAAGGAGGCTTTATAGTTAAGCATAATTAAAGCTGGCGTAGCCTGACTCGTAGTGCTTTTCTCATACTCATAGCAACGCCATCTTGTGACAACGGTAATTACCACACCACCTTGAGACTCCCACGAGTTCCATGCTGTAAAGAGTAAGAATCGAGAAAAAAAACAAGTCTCGGCTTGTCAGGCGAGATTACTTGGAACTCGGCAGATAAAAGGGGTGAACCAACAATTCCATTCTCTCGACGCAACTGAAACCAATCTGCCAGAACCAACATGAATAGCAAAAAAGAAAACCAACAAAGGATCCCAAATACTGGATCGCATTGGCGCAATCGAGGGAGATCATCCCCCGTTGGCGACTATAGCCGATGGAAGCAGGCATCCTGATAATCTGCAAGGTACTGTACATGTTCGGCCGAAACTAGTCCAACAAGGGTGCCCTGCTTCATCTTTAACCCTACCAATGACTAACAACAAGACACTTGTGGTCAACGTGGGCATCTCCAACTAAGACTCGTAGACCCCGTCGTCTCCGTCAATGTTGGTTCAAATCCTTGACGAGTGCGTCTACTAAATTATATAGCACCGAAGAAATGGCCTGATAAACCCCACAGTTATTGGCGGAACTCGGATGCATCTTGTTGTATACCCTGCTGTGCATTGTGTACTTATACCCGAGTCTCGTCTCAATACTGACTTAGCTTCATGTGACATCGACAACCTGCGTGCCGTTCCTTTGCCCTTTGCTTTTTCCCTACTGCTTCCCCATCTTTCAGCTTCTCCGAGCAGTCAGGAATAGCGCCATGCAGCTTACCCCTCGTCTTTTGGGCAGTCTGATTGCCCTCCTGATCTCCCAGCATGGAGCAGTTCAGGCTGCTGCAGTTGAGAGGAGACATTCCAGTAGGTGTACTTTTTAAAACACTGCGGATCTAGTACTTACACTCGAGTTAGACGCCGAGTCTTATGAAGCAGGCGAGGCTGTTCAGGGTGAATATCTCTCCGAGGAGACATTCCAACTGACAGATGCTTCACTCTCCAAACTGGCTGAGGTCGATGAGGAGAATGCGCATCTTTTCTATCCTGAGAACACGGCCAGTAAGAGGAGTTTCGGTTGGGGCGCACAGCCAAAATGCAAAAACTTCCCTGGAGACACGTTCTGGCCAAGCGAGCCCATCTGGCGTTTACTCGACCTCTTCACTGGAGGTGCTCTGATCAAGACTGTTCCCATTGCCGCGTCTTGCTATGACGACTTTGGCGTTTATAATAAGGCCAAATGTAGTCATATCATCGAAAATTGGAGCAACTCTTCTCTTCAGTTCGTCAATCCAGTCCATCATCCTTTCAGTACTTCAGCTAACTCCACCAAGCATTGCCGACCCAACCTCCGTGATGTGGCCTCTGTACCAAGGTCGCACATGTCAACCAGACGAGAGCCCCGACGGCAAATGCACCCTCGGCGGGTTCCCTTCCTACGTTGTTGACGCGCACAATGTTGCTCACCTGCAACTGGCTATCAACTTTGCCCGAACATCCAACCTACGACTGGTCATCAAGAACACCGGTCACGACTTCAATGGGCGATCTGCTGGTGCTGGTGCTCTCTCTGTCTGGATGCAGCGCTTCAAGAGTATCCAATACTTCAAAAGCTACAAGACCAAGTCATACAGCGGACCTGCGATGAAGGTTGGCGCTGGAGTTATTGGTTCTGAGCTTTACGAAGCGGCCGATAAATATGATGTTACTGCTGTAGGAGGTGAAGGCATGAGTGTTGGATATGCTGGTGGTTATCTTGCTGGCGGAGGACACTCTCCCATGTCTCCTCTCTATGGAATGGGTGCTGACCAGGTGAGCGAGGTCTTGCCTAACAAACTTGAGCGATGTACTGACTTGAACCTAGATCCTCAGTCTCGAAGTCGTCACTGCTGACGGCCGTTTCGTTACCGCAAACGAGGAACAAAATACAGATCTATTCTGGGCACTCTGCGGCGGTGGCGGAAGCACCTTTGGTGTTGTGACGTCGTACACTGTCAAGGTCTTCCCCAAGATCAACGCTTCTGTCATGACCTTCTCATTCAGCACCAGCGAGACCGTCTCCTATGATGCTTTCTGGGCTGCTGTGCGAGAATACTGGCGTCTCATTCCCACCTTCAACGATGCTGGAAACTATGAATACTGGACTCTTATGCACGGAGAGGGTGATACGCTGACCTTCACGATGCTACCGTGGTTTGCACCTAAACATACTCTTGCGGAGCTCAAGACTCTTGTTTCTCCTCTGTTTGACACATGGAAGCAACTCGGTATTGAGTTTGATGTCACCGAGTCAGAGCACGATAACTTCCATGACGCCTGGGCTGCCGGCTTCCCTCGTGAGACGGTCGGCCGTGCTTCTACAAAGACAGCTGGACGCCTCTTCCCCACGTAAGGACTCCCTACCAACCTCATATTGGCTTTGACTAACAAACGTTATCCAGTGAGAACTTTATAAACCCTGCTAAGTTCAATCGAACCTTTGACGCACTCAAGGGTCTTTCGGACAAGGGAGGAGCGCTGATTGGATTCGGAATCACTGGAGGTCCAGGACCTTACCCAGACAACGCCGTGAATCCTGCTTGGCGCGGTGCTGCCATGTGGGCAATCTCTGGTGTCAACTTTGCTGAGGGCACCCCATCTGAGGAAGTTGCTGAGAAGAGCAGGACATTGACCAATGACTGGATGAAGCCATGGAGGGATGTAACTCCTGGTGGCGGTGCCTATGCCTCTGAGGCTGATGTGACTGAGCCCGACTTTAAGCAGTCATTCTATGGCTCTGCAAAGTATGAGAGACTTCTTTCTATCAAGGACAGGGTCGATCCTACGGGTCTCTTCTACGCGCTTCAAGGAGTTGGCAGCGACAGGTGGTATGTTACAAACCAGATAGATGGTTTCCCTACACAAAACGGGCGACTTTGTCGGGTTTAGAAGGTAGTGTTCGTTTTAGCAACCATTTATACAGAAGTACATAGCCGTATTAGGCAACCTTATATAGCAATAGTTTAATGACAGTCACCTGAACATAGAGGCATCAGAGTACGTGTTGCAATAATGGCAGTATATATGTATTTAAGATATTAAGATTAGGCTAATTGGTTGCACAGCCAACCTTCTCGACTTGATTCGCCTTGGAAACCCGAGCTGGAAGATAAAAGTCTATAACATGACATGCCGAAAAAGGAGGCCTGAATCCATTTAAACGTAGACCTTGGGCTCGAGGAAGAACTCCCTCTCGCCAGCGAAGTACTGAGCGTTGTTGTGCTCGTAGCGAGCAATCTCATTGGCAGGAATGTTGTGGGTGCCAATGAGGTCGCTCTCGGGGGTAGTAGGCTGCCAGACGGCGAGAGTAAGGCCCTCCTCGGTGTTCTGGACGGCGAACTTGCGAGAAGAGTTCTGGCAGTCGGCGGACTGGACATCGGGAAGGTTGCCGTCCGAGACGTTGACGGTGGTGGTGCAGTAGACGGGCCTGTTCCAGGTCTCCATGGTACCGGTCTGGATAACGTTGAATTGGTAGCTAAGAGATTGTGTTAGAAGGATGCTGGTGAGTGAAAGAAAGGGTTTGTTGGGTGACTAACGAGCACTTGTCACCCCCCAAGCAGCTGGCAACGAAGTTGTGGACCTCGTAGACGGGGTCGGCCGAGACGACGGCGGCGGTGAAGAGAGCGGCGGCAACGGAGAACTTCATTTTGATGGTATTTTGGTGTTGAGTGGTGTGTTATTGGTGAGAGTGCGTTGATGAGATGTGATGGTGAGAATAAAGCAACAAGAGTGCGAAGACATTGTCTTTATGTACCTGATTTTCCTTTGCCGATCACTAACATATCGGTGTCGTTGTTTGTGGGGAATACTCACCGTCACTATCCCTAGACCTCGTATTAGACTTGCCGAGTGGGACTGAGCTTTTCTAGACGTTTAAGCGACTGTCGGACGATATCAAGGATGTAGTATTTTAGACGGTCAAGCAGAGCTGTATAGGTGCTGTATTTACTCAGCCTGAGTACTGTACAGAGTAGTTACTTTGACAGTCCCTCAAGACAATAGAATGGCTCTCAGTCCTCTTGTCTCTATCCTATTCAAGATTTTGGATCCTATAAATAGCACCTGGCCCGACCTGACTGGTCCGAGTGTCTAAGGTGATGTCACACTCTCAAATATCCGATATAACACAATGACGCCGAAGACAATAACACGAGCTCATGACAAACACCGACAAATTCTATCAAAATAGCTGTGTTAGTGGTAATTTCATAATGCAGAGTATAGCATATGTAACGTGGCTCCTGAGCAGATCGTCATCATACGAACTCGTACGTCATGTATTAAATAGTCTGCCCACAAGGATCATCGTTGTTACATTTTATCAAAGCCAGTTGTCTAGTTCAAATTCATAGTTTGGGATAGTTTAGTAACTTCCACTTAAACCTTTGTAGTAAGATTTAATAGCCAATTTCTTCAACGTGCCCTACAGCTCACTATGCATAGATTCATTCAACTTAACATGACTCACTCGACTCCTATTCTTTATACGCAGCGCAGTTACACTTACCCTATCACCATCAAGACTCACCACGTCAGGGACTATGTTATCCTCTCGCTAGTCAGTGCCGAGCTGGTCTGTCAATACGACAGATAACATCCTACCCGACTGACCGACTCTTGTACGAGCCCCAAGCTATCCCCAGAAGAAAATCCCTGGTCCAGTCCTCAACAGAAGCCTCACGCTTATTTTTGCGCGTGCGAGACTGATCTTCATCACTACTCCATAACCCCTCATCCTCTGAATCCCTCTCCTAAGCCTGCCTATTCTCGCATGTATGCCTCTCAGAAGGTCGCTCAGACCAGGGCCCCAAATACGAGGTTTTCTCAATAGCGTAATCGAGATATCCCCATATCCGATTAACACTCACATCTTCCAGCATCTCCTCTGGCGTCCTGTACGGGCGGCCCCCGGACCTTCATGCCTCAGTCTTGAACATGTCCTCAATTTCAGACTCAGAGTCCCGTGCTGCACACGCCCGAGCATCATTCAAAAGGTCCAGAACACCTTCCGTCCCACAGAATGCAGCGTATGACATTTGCATGGCAAGGGCCATCTCTTCCCATGAACCTCGTGAATAACGTTCGGGTGTGAAGCTGAATGCTCCGTCTGGGTCGAAGAGGTTGAACATGAAGTTGACGCTGGCTTCGACTATCTTTGCACCCAGCTGGCGAGCTTGGCCCAGAAGCTTTGTTTCTGTTTTGACAAGAGAGTTGAGGGGCTCTTTCAGGAACTTGATGGAAAGGGGACTCCGGATCACCGACAGCTCAATTGGCTCCCAGAGTTCCAAGGGAAGACGGCGCAAGAATGGGATCTTGCGCATGATTTCCAGGTTGCGAATGTCGACGAGCAGCTTCAATTTCAGCAGCAGCACAGCGACAAGGTTATTCAACGAGGAATAGTTACGAAAGAAGTCGTCCTCAAGGAAATCAGCTCCGTGAATGTTAAGGTATGGCAAGGCCGTGTCGCCTCAGTCATAGGTTCCATCAGGGTCACAAGTCTCCCACAACTTGACAAAGTCGTAGCATTCCTGGTCGAGATCCAGTCGCAACATGATAGCTGGCATCATGTCTCGCAGTCCCATGTTGTCGTTCTGATTAGGTCCAACATGTCCTGCGTATGATCAAGAGCCTCTTGCGCACCGTCCAATGTGTCCATAACAAGAAGATGGTCCACTAAGTCGTATCGTCTGTACATATAATCCCGCGTGCTGATTATGCCCCAAAGCGACCTATCTGGGTTTCAAAGGCGTTGGTGGGAGTTGTAAAGTCTGGAGTAGCATTGCGGACGCGGTCTTCCTCCTCAGCGAGTCTGGCGTGTGCTTTTCTGACCTTGGTACAAGCTGACTTGTGCTGTGGACGGTGGGCGGCCTGGTGTTCACGGCTACAGTAGCGGACGGCGCGACAGGCGCGGCATCGGAGGAGCTGAGAACCTGTTGCCGAGCATTCTGGGCAACGATATCGAAGGCACCCGACTTGGCCTTTGTACCTGACCGAAGTGCTGGCCATGTCACCGCCGTCTTCCTGGGAAAATGATATCGCCAAAGGAGAACACAGCACGTGTCTGGTAGTCGGAAGTAGGCACGTGTTTCAGGATTACATAAACAAACAAGAATCGTCACATGACTAAACTATCTAGGCTGGTCTCGGCTTTCGAGTCTCTTCAGTCGAATCCGCTTCGGAAATAGCGTGATACACGTATAAAAAGCCGAGAATCCTTCCATTGCTGATGACGTGTGCTGATAATGACAAGGATCACTGATGGATCCGCTGATATCTACATGAACAATTGCCTGAGTCGGTACACATTTCTAGGTAGTATACACAATAAGCTTTTCAGGATACAAGGGTTGATAGACTGCTCAATGTTCTCGACAACGTATGGGATCGTTACACTATCAATACTATCATCAGCTACCCTGCACTCTAGGTAGGTACTGATAACATGCGGCTTTTTAGCCGGTACTTTTGTATCGCCTGCCGAATTGCGTAAGATTCTCAGATGACATTTCTTACAGGATGGTCTTGACGATTATATAAAGTCCTGTTCTTCCGTATCTGACCATCTTACCTCCCAGAACTTTTGCAAAACCAGTAACTTTGGTAAACAAAATGACGGCAAACTTCGAGTCAGTATCGTTGGGTCAGTTCCATCACCTATCCCCAGTGTTCCTAGCAGTATCGTCGCATGTCACATTGTCATATTTGATACAGAAGATTCTCTAGACCTGAATACGTAGAATGTACAATACCCTTTGCTGACGTGATCCCCTTAGGTCTTGGTGGACGCCTCTATGGTATCCGGCATACCCTAGGACAATACCGCTCAGTTGCTATTACAGCCTCGTATTCTGTTCTACCGCAAAATGGCTCACCTACCTCGACTCTAAACTTCAGAGAGCGCCTTCACTTCGCTTTAGAATCAAGCCTTCAAGAAACAATTCGGCAATATCCCCCCTTGCTATACGGCATTTCGGATGAGACAGAAAACGGATGCCAACTATACCGACAGTTGCATGCCATTGATAAGCAAGATGCCTTGGAGATCATAGCCGCTCGAGACATAGAACTGCCTACCGGGGTGCCAGATAAAGCCACGGAAGATGACCTGCTAGCTATGGTACTGGGAGAAAAGCATGCTGAGCTCTTTCCCATTAATAAACCAGTCTGGAAAGTCATTATTTTAGAACATGGAAACGATACCGATGACCTGGAGTCAACCGATACTTCACTTAAAAGATTCGACATCATTTTTCTTGCACACCACGCCATAGTTGATGGTTTGAGTGGGATACCTTTCCATGCCTCGCTGATGGAAAACCTCCCAAACATTTCAGAATTGACCAACCCACCGGCATGGCCCATGACTCTCAACAAGAGGGTACCTCCTCCACTCCAGATGGAAGACTGCGTGGATTTTACCTCATGTACCTGCGACATTTGTCTCAGCTCTATCCCGGACAGTCGACCAGTATGGGCAGGCGCACCAGTAGTACCATTGCCCGTGGTCAACTACAAGTCCATGGCTCGGATATTGACAATAGTGCCCAGTAATCTTTTAGCTGTCCTTCAAAAGTGCAAGCAGGCTGGCGTTACACTTACGGCATACTTGCACGCTCTGATCAGCACCTCTCTTTTCCGAGGTGTAAAGGGAAACGCTCCCGGGTTTCGAGCTGCAACACCTTTCTCGGTGCGACGACATACGAAAGCGTCTGACAGAGATATCGTTGACCATGCGACTGCTATGTCAACATACGTATCTCAGACTGAGTTGAGCAATATTGCTAGTTGTGAACCTGGTTCTGAGGGAGAGGAGCAGCAGATTATCAACCTGGCACGGTCGTTTGGCAGAGACATAGCGGCCAAAGTAAACCAGTTTCCCCACGGAGATATAATCTCTCAGGTCCTTCGAATTCCAGATCTTTTGAGCTTTTGTGAGAGGTCTGGTGGAAAAGATAGGACAGTCACATATGAGGTCTCGAATCTTGGTACCACCTCTGGTGTATCTCCGCCAGATGATAGTGGCTTGATGCTCGACAAACTGGTTCTGTCTCAGTGCGGAAGTGTCACTGGTCAAGCCATCGGCTTCAATTGTGTTAGCGTACGAGGTGGTCCGTTGACGATCTGCATGTCCTGGCAGCATGGAGCGGTTGAGGCATCTCTCATCGATTTTGTGGCCACGGACTTGCAGCATCGACTTAAGTAGGAATAGAGTACGTGTGTGGAGTAGTGAGATTCACTGGATGTTCTATTAAGCTTCATCCTGCAATGTTCAGATAACGATTGGGAACTCGACATATTGGTAATTTTAAGTTGTATATGATCAGTGAATGCAATGTCCGTTTTTTGTAGCTATTAAATGTTCTTATCTTAAAGGGTAACGAATGCCATCACCGGCGTTATGTCCCCATCCATAATAAACGAATGGACTGATTAATTTCCTGATTCAACCATATGCATGTCTCGACAAGCTTGAATGACCACGCAAATATCCTGAATCACAGTACAGATGACCCCATCTTAGCACCTGGGAACTGCTCAATGATTCCCTCTTCAAATCCCTTTCCACCAAAGGTAAGATCATCAAAGGCCGGACAGGCGAGGTCCAAAAGAGATGCCCCAACAGTATCGGTGACCAGCTCGAGAGGAACTCTGATAATTTTGAATAGAGTAGACAAAGAACTCGGGGCCACAGTCTTTACTATCTCAAAGACAAAGCACATGAGATTGTTCTTCTGCAATATCTTTGTAAGGTCCAAGACTCCACCAGTCAAGTCGCTGAGGTCGACGCCACCGTAGCTGTTTACTTCACCCATGTTGCCTCCGATACTAGGACTATTAGTAGGTTTCTTCTATAAGGACCACGAATTTGACTTACCTTCCGAACTCTGGGTACTTGGCAACCATGGCAAGTATATCCAAGTTCAAATCAATCAGACCGTAGTCGACAGGTCTACGATACCAGTTCTCTGGAATTCTCTCCCATCCTCGTTTGTAGGTAAGGTTGCCATCTTCACCTTGGACACCCCACATGCTCTTCAACGTTTCTTTGTCTAAGACAGGTAAGCCTCTCCACGCTGCGTTAACATCTTATGCTACTTACCCATGAGTCCGTTGGGGTACTCGGCAGAGTGATTCGACAAAATGCGGCTTGCGAATAAGTAACCCGCATTGCGAGCAACCATGCCCGTGAACGGTCCAAAGTAGAAATGCGGGTTCGTAGCGACACTCTGGTCGAAGCGTTTCTTGGCGTACTCAACGAACGTGTTGAAGTCGTAGTTACCTTCCTCAGAGGACATATCGTACAGAGCTTGGAACTTGTCCATGACCATGGTCGAGGCGTCTCCAGTGGCATACAGATCATCTCGAGTCATGGATGAGTCACCTTCGATGATGTTGTGGGAGCCATTGAGGCCACGGGGTGTTCCAAGGAGTCCAAACAGGTTGCCCAGTATGTTGTGAGAGCCGCTGGCTTTGGTTCCGATGGAGAAACCTGGGTTGAGAGAGAGAGGGTTCCCAACGAATACAGTTCCCATGGTTGCCAGAATAGTACCGAGGTCCGCTCCCATCCCCAGGACTTTGTTAATTGCTCCTGCAACCTCTACCAAGCTTGTTACTCCTTTTCTGTTGATGTATCCATGATTCGCCAAAGCATTCAGAGCCGGACAAGGACCTCGCTGATCGCCCCTGGTAAAGTCTGGTGGGATAAACTTGTGGTCACCGGTGACTTCGATAGGTTTTTGGAGAGGGTCAAAAAGCAGTCTCTTCTCATGAGTCTCGTGTAGAATCAGTCCAATCTTGTCGGAGAGTCGTCCAGTCACGGCATTCTCCACAGGTTCTTTGAGGTAAGATGGAAGCGAGTAGACATTGTCACCGAACGACAGCAGAAGGAAAGGAGCGTAGTGCCACTTCATAGTGACAGAATAGAAAAGAGCGTATGAAAGAATGTGGAAGGAATCAAGTTCAAAGGAGGGACATTGAGGATTGGAAACCAAAGCATTCTGCTTGGCCGTCCCTTTTGCCTAGTCGATCACTCCAACAGAAGCCGAGGCTTATACACGCCAAGGTAATGATCTACTCGCTGGTGATATGTCATACCGATAATGTCGACCAAATCGTTCTTGATCGGCTTCCAGCTTCTGAGCCAAGCTGTTGCTTTGAGACAAGAAGTGGAATCCTAATTACCGCTATCTGGCAGGGTAAGGATCGTCAGGATAGCGAACAGTATATGGTAGCATCGCTACTGGACCTTCAGGCAGTGATTAGGCTAGCACTAGGCGTAGCTTAGGCGACACCAACTAAGTAAGAATTTTGATAGCTTGTCAGCCTGAAACATTCCCCAGCCAGGAAGTTTTAGTATTACCACGTGGACCGTGCTAGGACTAAAGATCGCCATGTAACCCTCAGAGTTTAGCGTGGGGGCTTGACGATGCTACATCAGTAAACGCGATTTTGCATATCAATGAGACAGAATGTCGGGGGTAATGGAACGATGAATCGTAGAGAGTTTAGGCATCTGAGAAAAGCCGAGAACGAGGGCATCTTGTTGAGACGTTCGGAAGTTTCGGTACAGGCCTCAAGGTAAGGATTGTAATTCTTGAGTTGCATTACCTAGCTTCAGTTGATATGTTGGCACTAAGTAAAGATAATTTGCCAATATCATGTACCCCATCTAACCATCACGCTTGGCAGTGGAACAGCCGAAAAGCCCCTGCATGGCACAGCGTCAATCTCTCGTTCGCCGTTAGCATGATCTCCGCAAGAAGGAGGCCAGCGTGGGTAACTGTGTTATTAGGGGGCAATTGTTTCCTGCTATCTGTTTATGTAGTCAAGTTCATCTTTCAGAGACCCAAAATAGACCCGCATGGCAGAACAAATTTCCAAGCTTGTCGATAATCTCCTTGTTTGATGGCAGAAATACAACTCTGCAAACTGAACAAAGTAAGTCTTCTCCGGTCGTAGCTGGATGTATGTTTCACGATACGCCCGCTGGACATGGCTATGCCCTGAGAATAGCGCCTCTTGGTTTCTTGCATGAGGCTGTCGGGATAAACATGGATGCACAACACGTCATGCACTAGACCACTCTACGCACCGGCACCATGGAATGGGTATCCGTACCTTGTAAGTTAGTATCCATAGGGCTTATCTTTGGTCGTGCAACGAAGAGGGAAAACTTGGTACCAGCATGGCTCCGCGCGGGCACCAGTTTTGATCGACATTCTCAAGTCTTCCATGACTAGGGAAGACAGGCTCAACTGCTTGAATAAGGATTTTTCCCCCTTGTCGAGACGTCCACAACTTGTTTCTTTAATCATTGTCTTCGTATTCTTGGCCCGTCTTGTGCTTTTAGTCATTGGCGAGAACAATGAAGTTCTTTACGGCTTTGGCATTGGTAGTGGCTGTTTTCCAGACTGGCGGGTTGGCTGCCATCTTGAAAGTAGAGGAGCCTCCCCTGTGCGGTGTAAGCTGGTCTTTCCTTTGGTGATATGAGAAGTCCTACTGACGCTGGTTAGACGTCCTGCACTCAGCAGGAGGTGGTCAACTCGGCTTGTGAAGTGACAAACACCACCTGCATGTGCACCAATGTCGAGCTTACAGAGAGGATCACGGCTTGCGTTACCGTCAACTGCACAGTGAGGGAGGCACTTTGTAAGTATAACGTCTAGAGTCCTGTATCCATATACTGACCGGGTTTGCAAGTCTTCGAGAGCTACTCTAAAGAGAGATGCAATGCCCCAACCCGAGATCGTACAACAATGGTATGGGTGATTGCCTATTCATTTCTCGCTCTGGGACTTTTAGGTTTCGGTCTCAGAGTCATGGCCAGAATCATGGTAGGCACGCAAACGTGGGGAGCTGATGACTGGGTCATGCTCTTGGCAGTGGTATGTCGAACTTGGATATGCCGCTTCACTCAACGCTTACGCTTTGGCACAGGCCATGATGATACCGCTGAATACACTCTCTTACCCAAGTAGGTCTACTCTTATGTCCTGTCGAGACTGCCTATTGACTCGTTGCACAGTTAGCCAGGCCGGCTTTGGTAGAGATATCTGGACTGTAGAGCCGGATGATATAACACGGTTTTTATATGTAAGTCGAGCTCTAAATCTACACAAACGTCACCATAAGACTAATATCTTGTTTTAGATCTTCTATTGGGATGCAATGCTCTACCTAGGAGCACTTCCTGTGACAAAGATATCCATCCTGCTGTTCTATCTCAAGATCTTCCCATCCAAGAACTTCAAGATAGCTTGTTGGGTGCTTATCGGGTTCAATATTGCATACTTTATTGCATTTGTGCTCATTTCTGCATTCCAGTGCACTCCCATCGAGGGTGCTTGGCTGGCCTGGGACAAGGAATTCAAAGCAAAATGCAACAATGTCAACATGCAGGGCTGGATGGCTGGCGTTTTCAACATCATACTGGATATTGGAGTCCTCATCCTACCGCTGAAGGAGCTTTGGCAGCTCTCATTGTCCACCAAGAAGAAGATTCAGCTCATGATGATGTTTGGTGTTGGTATTTTGTTGGTGCCCCCAGCACAACGTTATAAAGCATTTCTGACCTTGTTACAGTGTTACTCTCGTCAGTGCAATTCGCATTAAATCGCTTGCAACCTATGCTACAACTCATAACGCAACCCGTGAGTACTCATCCAGGCTACTTGATCAAGTCCAAGGCTAACGTATCATCAGAGGACTACGTGGATGCTGGCTACTGGAGCACAATCGAAGTTCCAGTTGGCATCTTCTGCGCCTGCATGCCGGCCATTCGATCACTCTTCAGTCTTGCCTTCCCCAAGATATTTGGTACAACTAAACGAGGCCAGTCAAGCTACGCCAATATCTCTGGACCGCCCAAGTCACCTTTCTTAACCTCTGAAGGGAACACATCCAATTCCAGGTCTAGGGCAATGTCGAGTGCTCAAATCAGAGTGAGAACCGACATTGAAATAGCTACCAAGCACCAAGACGACTCGTCTGTCATGGAACTCACAGCCGTGACGCCGATTGATAACGATTCGCGTCACTGGACAGACAGGAGACCTGCTATTCCCTCGTCACCGGTATGATGATAATAATGATGGATCCCCAGAGATTTACTTAGTATTTAATTTTTTTTTAACATGGTCAATGTCGAGTGACACTTGATTCAAACTACAAAGCACGTCTACAACAATGCCTTTCTTTTATAGATAATTTAGACTCGAGATACCATATAGAATAGATTAATCGACCTGTCGTTACTGCGATGAGTCTTGGTCATGCTATTTTGATCAGGCCGTCCCTTCTTGATGGCTAAACTTGGCAGCTTGGCCAAGGCTTGGAGAGAAACTGGGCCTTTGTAGACCCTAACTTACAAGCTAGTGGTTTATAGAAAAGATCAACCCAACCAACTGCCGAGATTGCTTCCCCGCTGGAGAAAGAAATCATCAGGGGCTCACGCTAAGTTAACGAGGGAGCAGAAGTGGAGCGAGTGTAACGGCGCTTGAAATAGCAAAAGCCGGGGAATGACGGAGTAGACCAGGTTGCATTCGCTTGACAAATCGCTTATAAGCTATAAGCTCGTAGTCCATTAGTGGATTTTTCTTTAGTTCAGCCAATTCAACGGCCTGGACTTTGGAGTCCTCCCCGGAATTGTGATCGTCTGGTCCCCTAATTCTCCCCACGATATCCAGCCGCTTAGTAATAAGAATGTTGGAGTCTTCAGGCACTGGTGATGCTCTGTTCTTGTAGCTCATTCAGCATACAAACCAACTTTCGCGTATTTCAAGAGTTGATCTGGATTAAGAAAGATGCTCAGTCATTCGCAACCTTATCAGCATGCGTTTATTAATGACGCTCAAGGGTTCCATGTCCATGTCCATGCAAATGAACGCATACGGGCTTCTCCGTGCAGTATCATTGGTCCACTCATTCCATGACTATTGCTATAGCACTAACGAGAATAGTCCAGGGGCCAGGTCCCTGACATTCCTAGGGACACTTCCCGTCTTTTCCGGTGTCTTAAGACCTGGGATTAGGTAGGGAGCGGCTAACTTCCTGCCCCAACAGGCCCATTTACGAAACGGAACCGTCTTGGTGAAGCCAAGATAGGTAGCTTGATCGACGATGGTGTTTCCTTTCTGGCCTCTTGCAGATAAGAATCTTGGTCAAGAGTTAGCATTTCGCGGGATATGCTACAGGGTCTCAGAATACGCCGCCCTCAGCCGTAAGACGCCAATCTCGACTGTTGAAACACCGTCTCTCCCCTTCCTTGGCTGCCAAGTTGTGACTTAAAGATTAGAGTTGAGCAGTGTCCTCATTCCCTTCACTAACTTTACGCTCCCTTCTTTATGCATTGTTTAGTCCTTTTGCTGCCAAGATGCGTCTGTCACTCGTTATAACTTTCGCTTCTGTTCTAGCTGATTCTGCTTTCGCTTTGTGAGTAAAGAAACGAGTCTCTTGTGACCAAATTATTCTTACAATCAGTGAAACAGCACCACACCATGGTCGACGAAACGCCAAAGTCGCCACGATCCCTTCATTGGTCAACGTGATCTAAACGCCACAGAGTATGACTACGTTGTTGTTGGTTCTGGCGCTGGAGGAGGCCCGGTAGCCGCTAATCTCGCTGTCGCTGGATACAAGGTCCTTCTGATCGATGCCGGTGGTGACTCTGGCGAAGACCCGATTGAGACGGTGCCAGCTCTGCATCTCTTGTCTACCGAGTTTGAGGACACGCGATGGAATTACTTTGTCAACCACTACTCGGACGCCGAGGAGCAGAAGAGGGACTCCAAGATGACCTATCAAAAGTCAGATGGTAGCCTCTATGTCGGCCTTGACCCGCCAGCAGACGCGAAGCCCCTGGGCGTCTTGTATCCCCGTTCCGGTACTCTGGGCGGATGCACTCGCCATAATGCTCTCATTTCTATCTACGCCCATGATAGCGACTGGACCAACATTGCCACCCTCACAGGAGACGAGTCCTGGAGCGCCGATAACATGCGGTCGTACTTTCAAAAGTTGGAGAGGAACAGGTACCTGCCCAGCAGCATCATTGGCCATGGGTACAAGGGCTGGCTTGGTCTGGAACTTACTTCCCTCTCACTTGTGGTGCAGGATTTCAAGCTTCTCTCCATGATCATCTCTGCGGCTACTGCTATGGGTAAGAGTCTGATTGGCCTGGTGTTCAATACTGTGGTTGGACTTGGTCAGGTGTTGCTTCGAGACATCAACGCTCCCGGTCAGACGAGCAAGTCTGGACTTTACCAGGTGCCGCTTTCTATGACTGAGAATGTTCGAGGAGGCCCTAGGGACTTCATTCTCGATACCGCCAATGCTGTCAACTCTGATGGCTCGCGCAAGTACCACCTTGATATCCAGCTCAACACTCTGGTGAGTACCAAGATTGACTAATTCTGGGCATATTCTCACATATCACAGGTCACCAAGATCCTCTTCGACGAGAGCGGTTCCAAACCTCGTGCTACCGGCGTTGACTTCCTGAAGGGCCCAAGCCTATACCGTGCTGACCCTCGCTCGGGGTCAGCCAAGTCGACAGGCTCTGGTAGTGTCAGCGCTGCACGAGAAGTCATCATCTCAGCCGGTGCCTTCAACACACCCCAGCTTCTTAAGCTCAGCGGCATCGGACCAAAGAAGGAGCTCGATTCGTTTGACATTCCCATGCTAGTCAACCTCCCCGGCGTTGGAACAAACATGCAGGATCGATACGAAGCCACTGTCATTGGAAAGACTGATAGCGACTTTGCCCTCACTACGGATTGTACTTTCCTGGAAACAACGCCCGACCCTTGCCTGGAGAAATATCAGAATGGTCCGGGACCCATCACCAAGGGCGTCTATGCAACCAATGGAATTGCCATTGCCGTTGTGATGAAGTCCTCTGTCGCTCAAGATGAGCCTGATATTCTTGTCTCAGGTGCCCCAGCCAAGTTCAAGGGTTACTTTCCCGGCTATGCTCGCGACGCTCTCTACGACAAGCAGCATTGGTCTTGGATCATCCTCAAGGCTCATAGCCGAAACAACGCCGGCACTGTCACGTTGAAGTCGACCGACCCCAGAGATATGCCACTTATTGACTTCAACTACTATGATTCGGGCGTCAACGGTAACGGAGAAGGTGACAAGGATCTTCAAGCTACATACGAAGGCTTCCAATTTTCTCGAAAGGCTTTCTCCAAGCTCGTCCCTCTAGATGGAGATTTCGACGAAGTCTGGCCCGGAAAGTCGAATGTTACCAATGAGCAACAGGCCAAGCAGTTTATCAAGGATGAGGCTTGGGGTCACCACGCTTCGTGCACTTGTCCTATTGGCCCTGATGACGACCCCATGGCTGTCCTTGACTCTGAGTTCAAGGTGAGAGGTACTGAAGGATTGAGAGTTGTCGATGCTAGTGTCTTCCCCAAGATCCCTGGCTTCTACATTGCTCTGCCGTTGTTTGTTGTTGCGGAGAAGGCCAGCGATGTTATTATCAAGGCCGCTAAGGCTTCTTAATATCCAAGATGATATTGATCTAGTTTGACCATCTTAACCCTTTTAATAATGTCTATTACTCTAAAATCATAGACCACGTGGGCATGCCTGTTCTCGTGAAGAATATGGCGAGTCATCTCTCATGATGTAAACTTCTCCTACCAAGACAAGACAGCCAATAGCCATCGAGATGGCAATAATAGGAAAGTTTACTCGTGCAAACTCGTGATTTTTGACGTGAATGTGCTTTCGGGATAGAATATCCCTCCAAAGAAGACCAGCCAGCGACGCACTGAAGGCTGTGCTGAAGGCGCCATAGTTGACGCCGAGCGCCATGCTGTATATCGTTGCCCAATATGTCCGATTACTGATCAAGACAACATCATTCTGGCAGTTAATCTCTTTCCAGGCTTGTATGATGCGCGACAACAGGATGGTGGTGCCGATATTGGTCCCGGAGAACTTGATAGACAGAGTCAGTATGGTCACTACAATATGCCCATGGAACTCACGTTACATAACAGGACTGAAAGGAAGCCCATTCCTCCAATGCTTCCAACTGTACCTGTCTTCTTGGACCAGTGATACCAACCATATCCAAATACATTAACCCAGCCGGTACTAACTAATGCTTGAACAAGGACAAACATGGCAAATGCAAAAGGTACGAGTGCAAACGGAAGATGGGCCATGACTGCCATAACTGTGGGAAACGTCACTTGAAGCCATTCATAAGCCTTCTTTGCTATCGAAATCAGGTTGGGTTCATCCTTGGGTGATGCTGGCAAGGAGGAACAAGACTCAATCTTCTCTACTAACTCCATTTCAGAACTGGGTAGTGGCTCTGTCCGTGAGATGCTAAGAGCAATCGGAGAGAGAGGATCGGGTCCTGTGATTGGTGACGAAGGGATAGATGCTGAAAGCAGAACAGGACTATTCCGTGTGGTACCAGACAAGGTAACTCTTGGAATGGGTAATGATGAATTGCGGTGATCCCCAATGGTTTGCTGGTTTCCGCTCGAAGGAAGCTGTGCTGATTCCATCTGCGTAGCGGTAGCATAAATGGAGTCATGACTGTCAGGCAAAGTAGTCTCGATGTCTGTCCGTCTATCGTACCCATCTGGATGGGTTGCTGTAGGTACCCCCTCGGCCGTTGCACGATTTCGATAAGTAGCAGCCATTTGACGCGTCTCATGTCTATGTAACCATCCAGATGCAAGATCCCAGCAAAACATGACAAATGCCGCTGGCACAGTCACCTGGTAAACAGGATGTTCACCAGTACCTGTACTGGCAGCGTTCAACGCCAAGACAGTAATGAGAGTGGCAGCCATGATAAAGGCGCCGAATGCTGCACCTTTCTTGTCCAGAAAAGGGTTCATGATGTAGGCAAGTGAAAGAGCCATCTCTTGTCGACCCTCGCCAGAGCTGTCCTCTCCTTGAGTGCGATGCTGAGCATAGGGAATGTTGGGATTGACTGGTTCTGTGACCCTAGCCTCTTCAGGTAAATCATGCATCTCAATCTTTGAGGGAATCAACTTTTCATCATGAAAAAGGACGTAGAGAAGAAACGGGAAGAGAACGATGCCAGTGACAACAACCGGGACGATCATGTTGGCGGTATAAACAATAAACTTGATATCGAATGCTCCCGCAAGAACGAGATTTGTAGGATTTGAAGAGACGAGAATGGCAGAAGAAATATTGGCGACTGCGAATTGCGTAAAGATCCAGGCTCTAGGGCTCGTGATGTTCTTTGATACTCTGGTCATATAGGCGAGAAATGCTGTGCCTGAGAGGATAATGGGATCGTTACCAATGAAACTCCCCAGCACAAAGAAAAAGGCGTAGAGGTAGAAGAAGAGCCTATGCCCGACCTTGCCACCCCACTGCAACACCTTGAAGGCCAGCCAGCGGATGATGCCAGATGCGTCGATGGAGATGGCGATGTACGCCAAAGTAATGAAGAATGCCATAATATCCAGTGGGTGGATGTTGGCAGCGCCGACGGTACCATCATGAACTTCTTGACGCCCTATAGCTGAAATAGCTAACAATAATAGGTCTGCAATGAGGGGTGCAGTGATAAAGTTTATGGGAAATTGGAAACAAACAAAATACTTTGTGCACTTTTCCTTATTGTGGATGATGGCGTAGTGGCTACTTGAGGGGATTATTCGTAGCTTGACTGCTAACCCCCATACCCAATCGACGAGGGATTTTGGTATGTAGATGGGAATGTGGAATGGCCACAAGACTAGAATATCTGTAGGGCGGTTTAGTGTTGGCAAAAGTTGCCTTGTCCTTGGTAGGCTAACGTACTCGCAACAACAAACGCAATCAGAGTGACGATAGACCGCCATTCTCGGATCGAATCTGTACTGACCGAGTTGGACATGATGGGTTTGAGGATATGCTCGCTGTTTGTTTAATTACAATGGGGTCAAGCAAGCGGTACCGTATTAAACAGAACGTCAGACGAGTCGTGCGGGGTAATACCGTCCAATAAACGGAGATACGGGTGGTAGCATGCACGAGGAGAAGCATTGCACAACCTCAAGAGTAACATTGGCCGATATAGCTGTCCAGGGCAGTTTTGTACGTGTTCTGTGTAACCATCTTTACGAGAGGAGGAGAGACCAAACGAGACAAGATGAGATGAGGCAATAATTTTCTTCTCTCTAACGTAAGGGAGAGGTGAAACGCTGATGCCTATTATATTAGTACGCAGCCTAAATGTCGATCCCAACCCTACTTTACCTGAACCAACCTATCAACAACCCCAAACTTCAGCTGACTTTTCCAAGTCTCGCCCGGCTCAATACCCTCTCGGGCTTACCGGCAGACTTCAGTGCAACTCTGGCTGTGCTCTCTGGTCAGCTGAGTCAAGCAGTGGCTACTGTATTAGTTGAAACTATGTGCTTGTGACGCTTGCAACCATTGACAAACAGGTCATGTCGCAGATGAAGCCGAGCCTCATTTTCGCCCATTATCTAACATGTCGACCAGTTATTAACTCGGTATAGTCCACGTGCCCACTTACTCTTTTCTGTCTGGTCTTCTGAAAACAAAATATCCTCACATCTATCATGCTTGGCGTGCATCGAAATGTCTCCGCTTTCTCTTCCTACCAGTTTAACTGATACAGCATTTGCAGCTATTGTTGTTTCGGAAATTCAAGCCAATGAGTCTCAAGATCCCTTGCAAGTTATATGTGCTTGGCCTGTCTCTGGTCAATACGGCACAGGTACTCGGGTTCTGTAAGTAATCGAAATACTCCAAGGCTGGCTGTCGAAATCAATATTAACCAGCTCATAGCTACTATGTTCTTATTTCTGCGTGTCTGGTTGCTCGCGGGATAGAATGGCTGGTGAACCCTTGTTTGGCCGCTGCTCTGGTATTGCCAGCTGGGGCAGCTATTCACGGTATCGTTTTGACAGCAATGCATAACCCTAGTTAGCCACTCTACAACCCCTTTCGGTTTAACCACTCTGACTCGTGTCGTGCAAAGATGCTGTCGACATGGACATCTTTGGTGCCTTTCAACTGTGTGCAATAGGTATAATTGTCGCTCCAGTAACCGTCATGATGTCAAAGACCTACTTCAACGATCCAGGCAGAAACACCATCTTTCTTTGGGCTTTTTTGCAGTTAATAGGTATGTACTGTCCTTTCTGATGTGATTATATCATCCTTAACAAACTCCAAGGTCTATTAAGCATGACTGTTGAGTTTTATCGCATTAAAACACACCCTTGTACGCGCGATGCTTCCGGCAATCCAGTCTCGCCCAACGCAGCAGACTTTGATTATATCGTCGGAGATAACTGTGGACTCACATGTTCAACCAAAGAAGGTCCCTTCTCTCGATTAAGAGGTGGCTCTGCCGACAACATTTATGTCATCCCTGCACCTCAGAAATTGACGTTTAGTGCCGCTACCCTCCTCTCTGCAGCATGCTGCATTCACACAGTACTTTGTCTCGTCATCGTGTGGAACAGAGTACTCGAAATCAACTGGAAACAGAAATTTGGGAGACAGGACAATGATCAAGCCAACGAGGACGATAATGCCAATAAGAGTGTTATGAAGAAAGTGAATGACACGATTAGCTACTTTCTCAGTATTCTTGCTATTCCCTTGTTTGGGGGTATTGGGTTAGCTATACTCATCTTTGGCGAGATTAACTTCTTCAGCCCTCAGGTTGACTACCAGACTGAGCCAATGGCCAATGTAGGTAAGATTGTCAGCCTATCAGACTATCATCTTGATGCTTTCTATGCTCACATACCAGTTCAAGGTCAATGGGCTCCTATGACATGCATGGCAATGGCTATGATCGGATCACTCTATTTACTTCTAGCTCGAAGGGCGGGCCAAGGAAAAGATACGGATGCGTCGTCTCACCAATGCAACTGTTGTCAATGCCCCCTCAAAGATACCTCCCAGCTTGAGGCTGGTCTCCTACCACATACCGTCGGCAGTGATGCTGACAACTCCAGTCCAGGCTTACGTCCCGGAACTGCCGATGGTCAACCATTTCCCAGCCCAGCTATCAACAGTCCACGCCTTTCAACGTCTTCACGAACCCAGCACACATCCAACGAAGAGAACTATGACGCCACTCTGAGGAGCCCGTTCAGGCAAAGAATTGAAAACGCCTTCTTCAGAATTGGTGAAGCGATAGGGACCCCGGCACGCGATTTCATTACAGAACCGACGAACCGTAATAAACCTGATGTCGATCTCCCAACGATTCCAGGAGAATGGCTTCGCACTGACCGTCTTCCTACGAGGGAGAGGGAGAGGAGCCAGCAGCAGCAGGGTGAAGTCAGCTCCATGAGGTCGAGAGCAAGTAGCTTTGTTGGTAGCGATGTGTCTGTACCGAGTGTAGGACGTTCCCCGTCACTTCCTGTACCACCAAGTCCTATTGTATCAACACGGCCAAGATCAAGTACAGGTCCTAGGACAAGTTAAGCTGCCTTGGCTCAATATTAATAATGGCAAAAAGTGCATAGACCTTTGTCGGTCCTATATACGATGAATCAGTTCGTTCAACAGAACTTCCAACCCCTCACCTGTCGATCATGCATTGGCATTTGCACATGAACCTCGGCAATAACAACATCCCAGACCTCACCCCCTCATTGCAAAGACTGGATATTGCCAAGAGATGAGATAAGAGCATTTATAGTCAGCCTTTTTATCCTGTTATTTACTCGCGATCACTCTCTGTACTACCGTCGCACAAGGCATTCACTTAACCAATATGGTCGTCGACAACACACAGCCCGAGGGTGAAAATCCCATTGGAAAAGTTGCTGTAGAGTTCCTTGGTACTCAAGCTTCCAGCAATAGTGCCAGTCGACGTGACCTGGGCTTCACAGGTCAACTAGGAGGGAAGTGGTATGCTGTCTATGGCGATACGCTGTGGTGCGACACTGGTATTACGGACCCATCGGAAGATACAGAAGGGTTCCATGGCATGGTCAGAAACTCTTTGTCTGCCTTGACGGATGACCCTTTGGTGGTGGAAGACTTACATCTCAACGATGATGAGCCAGTTCCCCATCAAAAGCAACTAGTTCCCTTCAATGAAGAATGGGGAGAAACAAACACCTTTGGGTTTGGGGGTACGGGTATTGTTGAGACTGATCCTGATAGTGCAACTGGAGTTTTATACTACCTTGTGGTAAGCCGAGATAATCCCATCTAGAAACTTCAGAAACTTACAGTAACTTTTAGAATGACAACGAGCACTATAAAGGCGCTGGCGTAGCTCGCGTCGAGTTGGTTAACGATGTACCCACCATCACTCATCGTTATGGTGACTCTGGGTATTGGTGGGATGGAGACAGTGTACCCAAGTATGGCGACGTTGCGACCTACCGGGACGTCAACAGCGAATACATCTACATCTTTGGAAACCCCCCAAACACTATTACCGAGTTCCCTGACAAGTTATATGTCTACATGGCTCGAGTACCTGTTCAGGATGCTTTTGACCTCGACAAGTATGAATACTGGTGGGGTAGAGAGGAGGGATGGAAGAGTGAAGTCGTCACCGTCTGTAACTGCGAAACGGCCGTTATGTGGGGTGTAGGACAGGGACAGATCGTCTACAATAATCACTTTGGGACGTACATCTACGTTTATCTTGACCTTTGTAAGTTCCAATCATCTTCCAGATCCTATTGTTTCTCGGCCGTTGCTGATAAGTCTCTCTCAGCTGGAACTGTTTATTTGAAGACCGCTCCAAGCCCTGAAGGTCCGTGGGCCGAAGGCAAAGAGATCTATAAAGCGGAACCAATCGATGGTGGACTTGTGTACGCTGGTATTGCGTACCCTCATCTGGATGAGACGGGTGAGACACTCACGGTTGGATTTACAAACAACAACTGGATTCAGGTTATCAAAGTAACATTTGTAGATTAGTGTTCCTATACTGGTCTATTATCGGACTTCCTACCCCTGGTTAAATTGTACTGTTGACAAATCTTGAAAGGAACTTCGTTGGAATTAAACTTAATAGATCTAAGCCTACAAAAAACGGCCCTAGACAGTTTTTACAATCAATAACTGCAACTCCATTTTCACCTTACAATTCGGCTTCCTTTTTGTTCTCACAAACACCATCGAAATCCGCATACTTTTTCATCCCCGAGCTAACAATCTCTTTGAACTCGCTGAACGGACAACTATCACCTGGTCCGCTCTGGCAAAGCGGTAGAGGTCGTGGTGCAGTGTTGGCAATGAACCGCACAAAATCGCCTTTCTCTGGTTTGCCGTTCTTAGCACCAGGTCTCTCACACGTCATCTTCTCCATGCCAACATGTCCCAAGAATGGAATAAGATCAGACATCTTCCAGGCCCGTACATGATTGACGTGAGAAGTTGGGAATTCATCATATCCTTCGGCTGACGACGAGTTGAAGATGCCCAACGCTGTGGCAACAAAAGGAGGTACTTCGCGGTGTGTAAAATAGAAGAACAAGCGCTGATCGCTGGGCCACCCGTCATGAGCTTCACCAGAATCATGTGTGATCTTGTCGAATAGTACAGATTGTGAATGCAGCCAAGGAAAACCGAGATAGCTGGACAGTGGGTTGAAGGGTCCGACCATGTGTGCATACTTCATATCCCAGGCGTATTCGTATGAGAGCCATTCAGTATCGGAGAACAAGGGACAGATTGGTGAACGCTCTCCTCTGATGCCTGATTCGTAGCCGCACAATGACTGAAGTGCAAAAATATCTTTGGGAGCAAAGTCGAAATCATCGGGCGTGTATGGGCTCAGGCGGCGTGAGACCTCCTTGCCGTACTTGTTCAGAAACTCGATCTGCTCCTTGGTGCCTGGGGATTTGGAAAACTTTGAACATGCCTTGTGAGGAAGAAGGGCACGGGTGCCATTGTTCAGATGCGTTTTGTTGAAGCGCGTTATCTCAATGTTGCCGTCTTCGGGGAATGTCTGTAGAAAGGCCTTGGCGGTGTCGTATGTTCTTGACTTAGTGTCTGCAATTACGCGCTTCACTGAAGATGCTAGGTGTCGATAACGCTTGACCAGATGTTGTCCAACCTTTTTAGCATCTTCTTTTCCAGAAGGAGTGACGTCTTCGAGACGGTCCTCTTGAATTGGCGAATGCCATTTGTTGAGAAATTCGAGCGGGCCTGAGAAGTCACCTCGGTGCTTCTCTAGTTTGTAGAGGAAGGGCTTGATATAATCCTCGTATTCGGCGTCGTTGGCGTATATCGCGGCATGTCTGATGAGATATGAAGCAGCGGTTACTGTGCAGCCTTCTGGCGCAGCGTGAGAGAGACCAAAGCCCACGGCATCGAAGTAAGGTGAGATTCCCGGGAGATGGAGAAGGGGGTCGAATTGGTATCCTTGGGAATGATCGAAGGGTCGAATTGGTTGTTGAATGACAGATGCAAAGGCAATTGCTGGCAGCAAAGCAACTGCTACCTTTGAAGACAGTCTGCGAGGCATTTTACGATCAATTGGAAAGACTGAGTAAAGCAAGAACGAAGACCAATTGTCAAAGGCCAAGTTCCCCTGTTTTGGCCTTGATTCTGCAAGGACAGGGTTGGTCATCTATGACGTAGAGGTAATTAAGTTAAACTTAATTCCAGCCCTGCGTCATTACTGTGGTGTTTGTCTCTAGGGTAGTTATCGCCGACCTCAGAACAGAGCGAAATAGTTATAATTCTATATAAGATAGAAAACGACGAATTGAAAAATATTATTATCTTATTGTAAGTGAAGTAAAAAAAGATTTTTTTTATTTTCTTTTTATGTTATTTCTTAATTTTTTTTAAGTAGGATACCTTTTTTCTTTCTATCGCAATTTAAGGTCAAACAAGGAGAAAGATACTAATAAAAGTCTAAAACAGTGAATGTTTGTCACGAGATCTATTATTAGATTACGCGTGATATCGCGTTTTCGACGCGTGGCGCCAAGGCCGTGTTTTTTCAAATACAGATTGGGTTTTACCAATATAACACCTCGTTATCGCATACATGAACGCGGTGGTATCAATACGACTCTGGAAATAACCCGCCAGCAGGGGTAACTTAACCATCACCATTTTGACTTCTGCCGCACGTGGCAGAATTCCCAGCTACGGCTCCTGCCGAGCAGACAACAGTGCAATCCTCTAGTCCTATGAAGTGGTGAAGACTATGGTCAAGAAGGTTGTTTACTATCTTTTGAGTGGCCGAAGATTCATCACAAGTGAGATTCAGTATGCGATTTGGCTGGAGTAGGTCATTGTCGACAGGCAGAATACTGCCAGCCAAATCAATCCTCATAGTGGTTAATTGAACCAAGGAATTGGTACTCGTAACGAAAAAACATGAGAGAAAAACACATGAAGAGATGAACATGTGAATCACTCAGAGAGCTGAGGAGTGGAAAGATCCCCAATCGAGTGGGGGAATTTGTGATCATCCATGCAATCGATAGGTTCTAATACGACATTTCATCCACAATCATGTGCATGTAAAGCTCATGATTGATGGCTTAACTGCAGCCCGCGTCAGTTGGCTGCTGTAGGGCACAAGCAGGGGTAATAGGATTGGCATGTGCAATGCAACCATCTCTTCTTGACCCCCAACAGTGGAGAGTCAACAAAAGTTGGGGTTCAAGATGCAAGAGCGTCTTTACCTTGAAGGGCTAGTAAGATAATTGCAGGGTGTTGGAAGACAGACTTGCTATTAAGGCAAAGTGTACCTGACGGGCAGACGGATTAGGCAGGACAATGTGTCCAGCGACAAAGTGAGGAGCACGGGTATGCCTGTTGACAGGAAAGGGAATCATTTCCGACCTTGCATTCTGGAGATGACTGTTATTCTTCTCTTCACTGCATTATTTGCCATAATTTCGTCAAAAAGTGGTTATGAATGTCAATGGCAGACCTTATGCTAAATCTTCAAGTGACAATAACTGACATGTCCAACATGCAAAAGTAAAGATTGGGACGGTCCCAAGAAGAATCATTTTGTGCCGATAATTTTCGTATCGACTTCAAATTGTTCAAAATCATAAGATGGATCAGGTCTAGACACCACCAAGGCCCTAGCTTGATCAGCCTCGACGTTTACCCGTAATTATATGGAAGAACTCATCCCACCAATAAAACCCGTTCCCGGCCCTAGAAAAGATCGCTTGCTGCAGATCTAGCAGCATTGTCTCCATGGGATTGGTGCTAATTGTTGATCCCGATCAGGGTTCCCCGCATACCCCCGGATACAAGCTGTAGCTATACCCAGCTTGCCAAGCTAGGGTGCTCTGATGTAAGAGGTAAAGAAAGCAGATGCTGGTGAAGATTAAATACCGTGCAATCTTCAAGCCATTGAGACACTTCATCCCTCACCTCATCTCTTCCATCGTCCCTTGGACACCGCCGTCAAGATGAAGTTGACATTGGCTCTGATTTGTTATGTCTTCGCGACTCTGACTTTCGCTTTCCCCTCCGACTACCTCAAGCTTGCAACTTGGGGCGTCGAAGGATACGCAAAGGATAACCCCATTGGACCAACTACTGGTGGCAAGGGCGGCAAGACCATCTATGTTTCGACCGCCGAGCAGCTTGTTGCTGCTGTGAACGGTACCAAGCCCAAGATCGTCAGAGTCAAGGGCAAGATCACTCTTCCCGCCCGTCTCAAGGTCGGCTCCAACACCTCTCTCATTGGCGTTGGTGTGTCAGGTCATATTACCGGCAAGGGTGTCGACGTTTTCAACGGCACCAACGTCATTATTCAAAACCTCAAGATCAGTGACATCCTTGATGCCGACTGCATCACCATCCGCAACAGCACTCGTGTTTGGGTTGATCACAACGAGTTCACCTCTGACATTAACGGTGGCCCCGATAAATATGTAAGTACAGCTCCGGCTCCTGACTGAATCGTCGAGATGGCTGACTTGTGTACTCAGGATGGCCAAGTCGATATCATCCGCGCATCAGACTGGATCACTGTCTCATGGAACTACTTCCACGACCACTGGAAGTCTTCTCTCGTTGGCAACGACGCCAACTTCCGGGATCTCGACTCTGGACACCTCCACGTCACATATCACCATAATTACTGGAGAAACATGGGAACTCGAGGCCCTGCTGGACGTTTTGGTCATCAGCACATCTACAACAACCTCTACGAGGATTTCCTGTACCAGGCTATTCACAGCCGATCCGACAACCAGGTCCTGGTCGAGGGTAACGTTTTCCGAGGCAACACCAGCGAGGCCCTGAGCACCTACGGACTGGTTATTCCAGAAGATTCACCCAACACTTGCACATGTGGTGACTATGAGCTTGATGGTTATGCAAACCTCGGAGCTAGTACGTACTTGCCTGAATGTTAGAAAAAAAGCATGAAGCTAACCATGAAACAGAGAATGACTGGGGAACTGCTGGTGTTAACATCACCCAGAAAGGAGACTTTTACAAGGCTGATTACCGCTACAAGTTGACTCCCCTCAAGCTTGTTCCCACTGTGTGCAAGCTTGGTGCTGGTATCGGTAGAATCTGGCTGTAATGGCATATTGAGACATGCCGGCTTATTCACATAAGATTTTAGTTTGCCAAGAGTGGCTTTTATTTAGCAGGAATTGTCTTGCACAAGATAACGCAATTACATCTTTAAATACCACGTTATTCTCATCAAATAATTACTTTCACCCCGCCAAGTCATGTCTTTGAAGTTTAACAGCTATGCTAGCAGCATAGTCAAACTGGGTGAACTTGCGAATGCTTTTAATCTCCAATCTAGCGCGATGGAGAAGTTTTCTCCAGTGAGCCTCACGTCTCTCCAGAGCATCAAACATGACCTTCATAGCCAAGCTCAGAGCAGTTGTATACTCTATACCAGGTGTACCTGGCGGAGGCTTGGAATCTGGTAAGACCTTGTCATCGATTATAATGACGCTATTGGGACTGAGAGCAGGGACCTGAGACTTAAGGATCTCGATGCAAGTTTCGCCATCAAAGTTGCGCATAATCTGGCGGAAGTAATACACTCGAGCATGTTGCACTGCGGTTAGTCACTAGTTAACTATCCTGTAGCTTTTGCAACTCACCTTTCACAGGCTGCTCGGTCAAGATGTCATAGTTCATCTTTTCCATACCACCGACAGACAAAGCCTTTTCAAGCACTTCAGGGCGATCTTGCAAGCTGATCTTTCCTCCAAGATCGGGCAGCTTCTTTCTTAGCAAACCACACTGTTACCCAGAACCTCCGCCAACGTTAACAAAGACAATTTCTGCTGGGGAAACATGTTTAGTCATTTCACTTTGAAAGTCGACAACGCCCAGCCAGAGAGGAAGACTAGCGAACTGAGCCTCCATGAATCCGTGAAATGCCCTTTGTTGAACAGGGTGAGCTTCCATCCAGGTATAGAAATCTTCATCCGAGTGCTGGCCGACTTTGAAAGCAGTGAGATTGCTAGAGGTGTTGCTTAACACAGTGTTGAGTGCCGTAAAAGCCGGGCAGGCAATTATCATGGCTATGCAAGTTAGTCAAGTTACTGGCTTTTCCAATCAAAGCTCTTACAAATGTGTCACTGCATCTTGGAATAAAGGGACTGTCATGAGATGGGTGAGCTTGGTTGCCGAGAAGCGACCTGGCTCAATCTCAACAACCATATCCTGAGTGCCAAAGTAGTCCAGGATGGGTTCCAAGATACGGCTTTCAAGGCCACTGGCTTTGACCAAAGTGGCGAGATCAACGGGCTCTTTTTGCGCTACTAGGCTTGTAAAGAGTGTATGTTCTTATGCAACTCTCGAAGTCACCAAGGGTAGTGGCTTACTCCTGGTTAATTTCTGTAACCTACTCCAAGAAAGGGACCACATACCGAGTATGCCAGACGCTGGGCTGTTTCAAACGGAGCCTCGAGAACTCCAGCAGCTCGACGACACAGCAGCTGTAGTTCCTGGTGTTGCGAACCATCAGGTCAAGATTCGGGGTCATGCAGAAGCAGTTTGAGTTGGTCAATGAGGAGCGCAGGCTCCAAGATGGAGTTTGTGGGACGCCTCATAGTCGATTAGGCGACGTGTAAAAGGAGAAGTTGGTGGGAGGGGTAAGACTGGGATAGCAAGAAGGATTGAGAGAATAACTAATAGTATCAGTGATGAGGATATTATATAAGGGTCTGCATTCTGGTGCCTCAGGCGTACAGTTACCAAAAAGATAACCGCTGTTGGCTCTGACATCTTAGCGGGATGAGACACCAGTTGACCGGCATCTTGGAGTGGAACTTGACCAAAGTTAAAGCAGGGTACTTTCCATGATATCTGGCGGGGCAACAAGAGCATTGCGGATCAATTCTAGCAGGAAACTAACCAGCCCAGCACAACTGTTTCTTGGTTTAAGCTAGAATACCGCACACATACGCGAATTACTGGTCTCTCTGAAAGCAGGAAGTTTATTCTAAGATAAAAGCTATTGATAAGGCTGCATTACGAAACTGCTACCATTTATAGCTATACCCATGTGCCGCCTTCTTTACAATCCTCGCCTTCTTCATAGTCCACCTCAACCCCTTCACAACCTATTCCTAGTTCATCTTGGAAGCCACAATAGTAGCTTACTCAGAGTAGCCTTGTTAGATATTTCGAAGTCTCTATCCATAGGAATTCAGAGCGACTCACGAGGAATGTACCAGATAGAGGTCGTAAAGAGCAAACGGTTTGTAGTCAGCTACGCTGAGTGCGAACCAAAAGCCCGGGCCTTCCCCTTCAAGTTCAAGCATCTGCCTTTGATGAAGGCATTACTGCCGCCATCCGCCCACCATTCACCTTGAATCTGAGGTGGAGGGCTATTAGAGCAATAACCATTCTTCCAGAAGGTCGCTCTCTGGCGGTGTGCACCGTAAGCCAAAACGCGGACAGATGCTGTGTGAGGAATATTGGCGTCACGGCAAGTGTTATCCCACACGTTGACCTCCTTAGATTCCCCTTTGCAGTCTTTGTCCGTGTAGGCGCGGACTTTGAAGGACATGACGCCAGTGCTGAAGCACATGAGAAGGGTGATGGCCTTTGTGACGTGCATGATGGTAATGATTGGAGGAGTATGTGTTGAGGACTGGGTATATGGATGTGTAATATAACAGGTGAGATGAGGACAGAATTTTGAGTGACTGGAGAGGAGCACGCCTCGCTTTTATATCTGGGAACCCATCTTGTCACCACTCCTACAGACCAGCATGCTAAGTCAACATTAACATCAGAGACACACTAAACTACGTATGAGTGAGGAAGAGGATTACTCAGGAGGAAGGTTCATTGTCTGATGGTAACGATGTAGATCTTATCCTAGGATGGGGGTTAACGCAATCCACATCTCAACCTTGAAAAGGAAAAATTGGCCGACGAGAACAGCCATTTCGAATTCAATCTGCCTCTCACTCTATTGCCAAGCAATACATGAGATCATAATCTAGACGTTATGTTACTATAGATGAATAGATACATATGTCTCGGCGTCAGTTAAACCTATAGCAATGTGCCCAACACATTTCTTGGCAAAACCTATGGAATGTCAGCAGCGCGTTATGACACTTAAAGGAGAAGGTGATAACGGAGGGGCATTGGGGGCTAGATTGTAATTAACGATTTCTCTTCACCGCTCAATTACAACTTTATTGGTAACTGATAGCTTGTCTTTCAAGTTAACATGAGATAACAAAGAGACAAAACTTAAGACGAAAAATAGATCGACCAAGTATAAGAGCTTAGGCTTCCGCACTTCTCATTCAACCGACAACTTACTCTCACCCTTTCTCAATCAAATCAGATATAGAACACCAATTTTACTAAATTCTCTTCAAAATGCAACTCGCCAAAACTATTTTCCTCCTCGCTGCCGCAGCATACAGCTCTGACGCCTACAAGATCCGCACCTTCACGGGCAAAGGCTGCACTGGTCATTCCAAGGAAGTCAATGTCTGGGATAATACTTGTCGTAATACCAACAACCTGGACACTCGATCTATTCGTGTTATCTCATATGGCGCCGGGCGTCAGCGCGCCGAGTTCTACAGGACCAACGCGTGCGCTCTGCCAGCTAAGCAGGGCTGGTGGGCTGATGGTGGAAGTGATGAGTTCAAAAAAGGAGCCTGTCTTGATCTGCCAATCGTGGCAATCGCCTACGGCTCGCGCTCCGCTTAGAGTATTATGTGACTCACTGGCCTGTATGTGGAATCAGTTAAGAAACAGCGGGGGGTTCTGTAAGGTGGACTTGATGTTCTGTTGGTGGTTTCCATGCTATCTTGGTGGATTCGGCAATGAGGTTGGAAGGTCAGGGTCTATGTTTAACGCCGTTGAAATAAATAATATCTACGGAATTGGGCCATAAGAAAGACGTGCTTGTAATTTCAAATCATTCCTTAAGAGCTCTAACATGAGAAACTGTTCAGGCTAGTCCTGTCAACGTGCTATTCTAACCTGCTACTTGGTCTTGAGGGGAGACCTATCTATAAACAAGGTAAAGAGATACCGTCCTTCGCTGGGATTATATGAACATAGCTACCTCCTAACATCCAATGCTATCTATTCGTGGGTTCGTGGGAACCCTGTAAACCGTGCCCACGAATAGTATCCTGAGATATAAAGTTCTTATGAGGGTCTGGATGAGCATCAGATTTCACAGCCTCTTAAAAAGGGGTTGAAATTACTTCCAGGCGGATACGTTAGCGCCAGCAACCATCAAGCAACATATGAGTCGCTTGATTTATGAAGAATATTATTGGTTGTGTCGTAGCGGCATACGAACAAAAGCAAGACCGGCAAATTTTGTATACCCTGCTCGGCTTATTCCTCTTCAGGTTATTTAAAGCGCTCCCCGAAATTATTACTCTTAATTCCTACGGTATCCGATTGGGCATCGAAGGGAGGATGATCAAACGACAGATGGGGGCTGAAAGGTCTACTGTTGTTCCTTGTCTTGGCAGTGTAAATGCCGGATTTCTATTTATATATGTAACCAAATATGAGATTCGCTGGTGGAAAGAAGAATTCCTGAGAGCTAACAAATGTATCGAATAAATTTAGTAACAGCAAGATCCCTTAATGTGTAGCACTGCTCGTAGTAACCTTCTTTGATGTCCTGCTAGGCTCAGAAACTGACGTTTTATTCGGTATAATTCTAAGAACCCTCCGTGAGAAGAAGGTCTAGAGTTATCATCTCTGAATGACGTGGACATCAAGAGGGAGGCCACTATTGAGCCGGGGATCCCGTTGGGATATAGTGAGAGCTGCGATCAGCTCGTTGACGGTATTGCGTCTGAATCTTAACCATCGAATGGCCAACCAACCTAGCAATACATGCTTGGCACTCAAAACAGTCAAGATTATACCACTGGTATCACTGGGACGACGGTACTCCCCAGGTCAGGTCCTCCATGCGCCTGCTGTTAAGGGCAACCACGCACTCAAGACCCTGGAACCATCCAAAAGCCTGACAGCCAGCCCTGGCCTTGCAGATGGCAGCGCAACGAACAGGTCCATCAGAGGTATTAGTCATTTCTGGGAAAAGGTCCGTAGGCACTTTGTAGACTCTATTGAATACCGCAAAGTCGACCGTGCCCTGACAGGAACCTGTGAAACTGAGGCGCTGATAAAGATTCTGGGGCTCTTCAAAGCTCGGGCAAGGGATGACGGTGGGCTCTGATAATTGAGATGTAGTTGTCGTTGGTGCCTCTGCAGGAACAGCCTCGGACTTGTTGTAAGTATAGTAGGCCCGTCGTTTATCAGGGTAGAAGTAGGCATCGAAGCAGTCGTGATTTTGGTAGCAGAGGTAAAAGCCAACGTGGAAATAGTGTTGCTAAGCTTGGGCTTACAAACACTAGCAGCAACCAGGCCAAGGAGGCTCAATAGAGCGAGAGACGCCAACGAAATGACAGAACACATCGTAAGTGTTGCGGAATGAAACAGGCAATGAAAAGATGGCGTTTTCAGAATGCAGATGTGGTATATAAGAAGACAATGGCTCTAAAAAGTCAGCTACTTGCCAATGAAACAAACCAATAATGGCTTTTAGCTGCCGAGGACGTAGCCTGACACCAAATGGAAACCTCCTTTTGTCTCAATCCATTAATTGGCTTCTCTCTTTATTCCCAGTAGGTTGCTGTGGACCTCAAGGGCATCGAGAACACTATAGACCCCAATAATATCCGTTGTCACAAAAGCCAAGATCGATGGTCTCAAGAGATCCTTGACACGAACTAAACCGCCCTTCCATCTTTGGAGCAACCAGGTCGAATAATTAAGGGGTTTTAGATAAGCCACAAATGTCACGGTTGAGAAGAGTCAATGGCCTTAAGGTATTCAGCTATCTAATGGAAAAGCTGTTTTTCTATACAAGTTGAAGATTAAAGAGTATCTCAAAAATAAATAGAGAGGTGTAACCCTTCAATACATAAAGAACATAATGGTATCCTAATGGCTGTTGGTCATGCCATTCGATACCCCATTCGGCACCCCGTTCGACAAATTCTTCTCTTCAGTAGATGTAGAAGTCTGAACCTTTCCTACAACGCTCGCCGGTAAACTCTCAAGCATGTACTCGACAAGATCAACAACAGAGGCACCACCCAGGATTTTGAGAACTGGTACGTCAACCTCGAGCTCTTTGAAGCACCACGAGCGAATATCGACACCGACAAGGCTGTCAACACCCTGATCAACAAGCGGGACCGTCTCGGAGAAGCTGTCAGATGCGGATAAGAAGAGCGAAGCGCGGAGTTTGGCGGCAAGACAAGCTATGAGTTCATTCAGCATACCAGTCATAAGTGAAGCATTCGGGAAAAGTGTACAACTTACAGGTCAGTATGGATGTCAATTCTTGCGGCGTAGTGGCTCCCATCAGCTGAGTCTTGACTGGGACTTGTCGTCGCTCAGCTCCCTTCTGGCCTGGGCCATCATCACCAGCTGCAGCACTGGAATCGACGACTAAGAGTCCAAACCTTGGGTTTCGGGCCCAAAAGACGTCTTGGGCCTGTTCAGATGAGATAGGCGCCAGTCCCGTGATAATCTCAGCATCTCGAGCCCCAACGGCATTGCTTGCGCTCGAGAGAGTGGAACAATCAGCGGCAATGACAGCTTCAGCAAATAGCTGGTGGAGGTCGGTCTCACTCATAGCCAATGTTCCTGTGCGGTGCATCAATCGCTCTGTCTGCTCTCGCGTCAAGCGACCCGAATTGCTCTGGGTTTCGCGTTCGACATAGCCAACACCCAAGACGCGACTGATGTCGATGACGGCGGCATTTTGACCGTACTTGGAACGGCGTTGTGAAACCCATGCCTTCATAAAGCCGTTGGCGGCTGAATAAGCGGCTTGACCCAAGTTGCCTGTAGTTCCGACAATCGAGCTGAAGGCAATAAACCAATCCAGTGTTTGTGGGTTCCCCTCGAGGACCTTCTCCAAGTGCAGAGTGCCATCTACTTTGGGACGAAGGACTGCTTGTAACTGCTCTAGCGTCATTGTAGCCACAGAGCTATCGTTCAGAACCAAAGCACCATTGGCGACACCGCCCAGTGGAGGCAGAGTGCCAGAGATTTGATCAAAGGCTTGTTGAACTGAATCCAGATTTGTGAGATCACTGTACACCGTGTTAGAATTGATCCAAACAGTAATATCACTCGGTAAAACTCACGCTGCGATATAAACGACGCTTGCTCCATGTTTGTCCTGTTGCCGCTGTATCCATCTCTCGTCAGGCTTCGGTGAACGACTGCTTAGAACAACATGACGGGCTCCATGCGTTATCATGAACTCTGCGAGCGACCTGCCAAGATCACCTGTTAAACCAAGCATCCAATATGTTCGATCCGGCCGGAACAAATCCTCTCTGTCCCAGATTGGTGACAATGAAACAGGAACAAGATCTTCAGCATGCCAGTTGATCAGACAAAATGGTCCTACCGAGCATCCTAGAGCAGTGGCCTGTGCCCTAGTCTTGGCCCTTGAAACAATCTCACCCAAGGATGCAACCTTCAAGGGAGCACCATCAGGCACTGAGTTTAGCTGAGATGCTGCAAAGCTGGAGATTCTGTTGAGGAGCTTGGTTATCTCGCTGGTTGATTGCAGAGGTGCAATGGAAGCCGTGCGAGAGGTAAGCTCATGCAAAGCTATCTTCTCACATGTTGGCGGAAGAGAATTACGCAGCCGTAAACCCAAGCCGCTCTCGGAAGCAGACCTGTCATGGGAAGTCTCGTGGACTAGGCTTTCACCTTGTTCACAGTCAATGAAAAGCGTTACTCCGGATGGCAGTACTGAGTCGATGAGTCGCTTGTTCGAACGAGGGTGCATGTAGACCCGGCTCGACTTTGAGAGCATGTTAGTTGACGTCTCAGATTTAGAGGTGGTGATGATGGCTTTGCGTCCTTGGTTGGCCAGCTGACGTGTGAGCAATGAAGCCAAGCCTGGGTCTGGCTCATGGAGCAAGACTGTGCCGGTAGGTGGCAGCATATATAAGATTTGCTGGGCAATCATATCGGCGACAATGAACGACATGTATTGGCCATCGGCAACCTCATGCTCCTGTTGCAGAGTCTTTGTCCATGACTCATGCACTGTTATAGTAGACCTGTTGGATGTCGATAGACAGAGCTTCTTCTCGCCTGTTTTGACGTCTGTCCCAACATGAACGAACAAGTACCCGGCAGGAGTCTTGAGAGAAGATGCCAGGGAGCAAGAGACATTGATGGTAACTAAATCTTCGGAGAGAGCTTGAGAAAACTCGTATCGTTCTTGCAGGGTGTAGTAGGCATTATCTGCCCATTGCAATTCTAGACACTCCTGACGAAGAACAGGTGATGACGAAGATAATGGCGCCGAGAGGATTTCTGAACTGGCGAGACGCAGAATTGGCCGCCTCCACGAATTGTACCGATCGTTCTGTTCCTTCTGGGGACGTACACGGCTTATGTACAGCCGGCCATTATCGAGATATAGTTCTGGTTCAGCTGTCCACAGGATATCTCCCTGGGAAGAATCACCGCTGCTGGAGTGTTCTGTATCTTGCGAGGTCGTAGGAGTCAAGATAGATGAAGACGTTTCTGATGAAATCTCGGCTGCTAGCTTCAATTGCACCATGAGCTTTGCGATCAAAGCCGCACATCCATTGAGGTCTTCGGTTGCCTTCTCATCGAGATCTAAAACCTGGAGGCGAGACTCGGGAAGCTCATAGAAGAGAGAGCGAAAGAGACCAGTTCCAATGGCACCGTGAGGATTTTCATTGCGACCATTTGGCACCACCCATAGCACGCTACCTGGGGAAGTGGCAAGCAGGCGCTGGAAGTTTTGCCAGGGCGTGTTGCTGATATTGCGGAAGAAAGTACCATGGAGGTCGCACTCTAGTAGAGACAGAATGTGCAACCTGCCATCTTGGGGAACACTCGTCAAGGCCTGAGTGCTGTCAAGGTCTGGGACGTGAATGATCTGGGTAAAGCAAGGGCTGAGTAGACGAATCATGTCATTCACGAGCTTTCCCCCAAAAGATGTAGTTCCTCCAATAAGAGCAAGATATGTCTTTGTGTTGTCCGCAGCAGGCTGCACAGAAGCTGGCGTTACTGAGGATTCTTGGAGAGGATCTCGCAATTGTGCAACACGATCGTCGACAGCTTGGGCTACAAACACGGATCCTGGCATCTGGACCTTGTCTGGCATTGGAGTATGAGTGTCGACACCGGCGAAGCCTGTACCCCTGAGTAGAGAATCCCACTCATCGAGCGTGATAGTTGGTCCCCAGCGTCGACCGTCGTTTTTACCAACCCACCAACCAGGTAGGCCGCCCATGACCAGACCAATTCGCATCACGTCGTTGCCCAGGATCTCCATGAGAACCAAGAATCCTCCAGGCTTCAAGAGACGCCGCGTATTCTGCAAAGTTTCGTTTAAGTTCTTGGTAGCATGCAGGACGTTGGCTGCCAGCACAATGTCGTAGCTGTGCTCAGCAAATCCTTGACTCACAGGGTCCTTCTCTATATCGAGCATCTTGAACACCATCTTGCTGGCATGGTCCTGAAACTTGGAGCCCGCACGTTCGAAGAAACCACTCGAGATATCAGTGTACGTGTAGGACGAGTATGCTTGTCCAATCCTCTCGAGCACAGCACCTGTGGCACCTCCTGTGCCGGCTCCAATCTCCAAGAATCGCATACGTGGGTGCTTGTCAGCGATCTGGCCGACTACTCCAGAAATAAGGAGATTGAGCCAACCAAAGCCGATGGCGTGTGTGTAGTAGCGGTCGAGGTAGTTGTTTTGCGTCATGTACTGAAGGATGTTGGTCTCCCCTTTGAGCACGTCTGGGAGTGGCAGATGTTCGCCAACGGCCTTGGTAAGGTTGAAGTCTGCATCTTCTGATCCGTAGCTATTCATCATAGCATACACCTCATCGTCTGTATCCTGGCTCCAAGATTGAGGCGCATAAGGGTGTTTTCCATCACAGACCAATTCATAAAGTCGTTGTGCGTTGTCGAGTAAAGACTGTCGATACCAGGGCAGTTGACCTCGCTCATCGGGACTAACAGATAGGTGAAGCTTCTTGAGGTAGAAAAAAGCAGCACGCTCAGCATCCATGGCTTTCTTTCTTTCCTCAGCCGTCGGGAACTTGTCACCCAGGACCAGAGGCCCGTCTGCCTCGTTTACACACCAAACTTGCTCTTGGAAGAGTTGTCTATCATCTTTCTCTGTAGCTGCCGCAAAGGGTGAGAAGCTCAATCCCTCTATCTCAATGATACGTTGAGCGTAGCCAGATGAGTATACTTCGACATCGCCTGTGATCAAGTCGTCGCGCGAGTCTGTCAACGTGCAGTCAAAGTCGACTTCCTCGGTCATATTACGGCCGCAAAGCGACGGTACCAAAGAGACCCTCCGACATGCAGTAGGAGCTCGCATTGACCACAGTCTTCCATCACCTGGGGCACTATACGCAGCAAAGAGACCTTGCAACGCGTTGTCAAGCATACCGGGATGAAAGATCAGAGTCGTGTCGGTGTCATCCTGGCTGAAAGGAGGTCGTCGAATAGAGCCTTCGGACCATCCCAGCTTGCGAGAAAGTCGACTAAGTCCCCTGAAAGGACCTGAATACATGTATCCAAGATCATGGTGCATGGCCGAGTAGAACCGCTCAACATCAATACCGGTCATGCCTGGAACAGGAAGAGCCCGAGTGGGAAAGTGGTCACTGTCTGACGAGGGCGCAATATCCTCCTGGAGGAATATGCAAACCTTGCCACAGCAGTTCATTGCCATTGAACCCGATTCCCGACTGATGGTTGAGAAGGTGGCGAAATCGGCTGTGATAGTTTTGACACTAGAATCAAAAGATGACACGTTTGTCATTGTGACCAGCAGCTCAGTACCTGTTGCTGACTCGTTGACAGCAATAGCCTTCCGGATCTCCAAGTCGTAGAGGTCAATCTTACTGACTGATCTCCCTTGAGCAATCTGCAAGCTCGCCTCCATAGCAAGAGCTATGTAACCCGTACCCGGAAACACAATCTGTCCTTGCAAGGCATGTCCCGACAGCCAAGGGAGCTCCTTGGTCTTGAGCACGTTCTGCCATCGCCACTCTTCAGCCGTACCATCAGCAGTCTGGATTCCGAGGAGGTCGTGGAAGCGTCCTGGCATTGTGCGAAACAACTTTGTAGATCTAGACTCAGCCCAGAGTGGCTTGTCGTGGGTCCAAGAGTAAGTCGGCAAGTCGCTCAAGGTACTGCGCAGTTGGAAGCCATTGTCTCTTGATACTCGCTTTTGTAAAGCACCAAGGTCGACGGCCTGGGAGCCAAACTGTGTCCAAAGGGATCCTACTGCTGTTGAAAACGACTCGACGTCGTCTTTTCCTCTAACCAACGCAGACGTGTATGGAATCTTGCTTCCCGTAATGTCGACCAAAGACTCATTCAAAGGACCTTTAAGTGCTGAATGAGGTCCGATCTCAACAATATAATTGTACTTATCCGAGAAGTTGAGACAACCTTTGACAGCCTCATAGAAGAGGACAGGGTTCAGCAAATTGTCGACCCAATACTGGCCATCGAGGCCCTCGGTATCTTGCACTGCGTCACCACCACGGACACTAGAGAACCATTTGGGCGCATCTGGGTCTGGCTGTCGAGCTGTTATCCCACAGTCTTGGAGGGCTTGTATGTAGGGGGATGCGCAAGGCTTCATGTGGCTAGAGTGATAGGCAGTGTCGACTTTGAGGAGCCGAGCAAACCTCTTCTCTTCTTCGGCCAAGATGAAATGTGCCTGCTCAATGGCGTCTGCATCTCCTGAAAGAGTGACACTGCTGGGTGCGTTGTGAGCCGCTACGGAGATGCGGCCTTTGAAATCATCCAACTCGCAGAGTTCGATGGCGTCTTCATAACTTGTTCCCACTGCCATCATCGATCCTTTTGAAGATGATGAGCCGGCCGCCAGTTTAGCAAAGAAACCACGATAGTAAGCTATTTTGATAGCATCGGCAGCGGAGATGAATCCAGCAGCATACGCGGCAGCGATCTCTCCAGAGGAGTGCCCAACAACACCTGTGAAGCGCACGCCACTGGCTTTGAGAAGATCGAGAAGCATGACCTGTACCGCTGTGCAGAGAGGCTGTGATAACTCGGCTTCCTTGATCCGAGACGTAGTGTCGGCCAACAACTCCCTTCCCAAGCTCCATCGGGGCCGGTGAGATTCTGGAAGTGTTGCCAAGACGGCATCCAGGTCTTGAATCACAGCGCGGGCCAATGGAATAGCACGCATAAGCTTAGTTCCCATGGTTGCCCATTGTGCACCCTGGCCAGTGAAGACGCCCAGAATTGTTGCATGAGTGGATGTCGTAGCGGTTGTTCCTAACGGTGAGTTGTCCAAGGCAGCTTGGATTCTCTCCGAAAGCTGCCCAGAAGTCGATGCCGTAAGTGTCATTCTTTGCGATAATACAGTGCGCTTGGTGCTGAGTATATAAGCCAAACTGGCCAAGTCCAACTTGTCGTCTTCAAGCTCGAATTGACTCAAGTATCCCAGGAGGCCCTCCAAAGCGCCCTTCAAAGAAGTCTCAGTAGCGGCTGAGAAGACAAACGGAATCACGGGCAGCAAGAAGGATGACCCAAGACTCGATCGGATAGCCTTAACGCTGGTCGTTGATGGCTGGTAGGCTTCCAAAATAGCGTGCGCATTAGTACCACCAAAGCCAAAGCTGTTGACACTCGCTCTTCGTGGAACACCGAGAGGGAGATCAGGCCAAGGCTGAGTGGTAGTTGGAATGGTTAAGCGCTTTGTAAATGGCTCGAGTGCGGGATTGAGACGATTGAAGAGTAAGTTGGGTGGAATAACTGCAACATTTCTGGTCAGATAGCGTACTTGTATAAAAGGTCAGGCTACTTACTCCCATGCTTAAGAGCCATGCAGGCCTTGAGAAGTCCAGCTAGTCCGGCTGTTCCCTCAGTATGGCCTATGACTGTCTTGATGGAGCCCACCAAGAGATTGTCGGTGCCATTATCTCCATTAACTTGTGATGGCTTAGAGCCATCTGGAAAAAAGGCCGTCTTCAAAGCCTCGGCTTCTTGAGGATCACCGGCTGGGGTGCCGGTACCATGAGCTTCAAAGTACTGGCAGCGACCCTTCTGGGTGGTTGGGTCTAGGCCTGCTTTTGCATAGGTTTGGCGGATGAGAGAGGCTTGTGCTTGGGCACTTGGCATCGTGATGCCTCTAGTCTTGCCATCTTGATTGACGCCAATTTCACGAATGATACATTCGATCACATCGTTGTCTTGTATGGCTGCACTTAGAGGTTTCATCACAATGGCAGCAACACCTTCGCCACGGGCGTCTAGATGAGAGAGACGTGTGATCAGCAGTCATGTTTGATATCACGGTCAGTGTCATCAACTCACAGCCATCAGCATCTGCATCCCACATACGGGATCGTCCAGAAGGGGAGAGCATGCTGAGATTGCTCTCAGAGATGAATGGAAGAGGTGAAAGAATCAGGTTTGTGCCGCAAGCAACAGCTATCCTGGATGTGCCATTGCGTAGAGCTTGGACGGCCTCATGAACAGCAACCAAGCTGGAAGAGCATGCTGTATCAATTGTCTACAACAATATTAGCAGCTGGCACTTGAGTGTAGCTGTTACTTACCATGGAAGGGCCATGCCAGTTGAAAAAATAAGACACGCGGCTAGACGCATTGCTGTTGGCGACACCCGTCGCATTGTAGGTTGGCACCGAGTTCAGGTCGGCCGCTTGGATGACATAGTAGTCGGTGCACATCAATCCAACATATACGGCCGTGTCTGAGTTATGAAGGCCATCAAGAGTCTGCCCGGCTGCTTCAATGGCCTCGTATACGACCTCGAGCAAGACGCGATGCTGTGGGTCCATAGCCTGGGCCTCTCCAGGAGAGATGCCAAAGAAGCTGGTATCAAAGAGACGGACATCTTCTGAAAGTAGATATGACCGCCGAACATTGGCGGTGCCATGATGACTGCTATCTTTGTGGTAGAAGCGATCCAGGTTGAAGCGATCTGGTGGGATCTCCTGTGATACGTCCTTGGGTTCTTTTAGCAATTCCCAAAGCTTGGACGCCGTGTTGGAGTCTCCTGGAAATCTACAACCGGTGCCTATGACGGCAATTGGTTCATTGGATCCCACTGCCATATTGGGTTGATGTTTTGTCAAGGCTGTGAATAGAAGAGGTAAGGAAATGGTGGTGGATAAAGATATCACGAGTGAGCTATTTGCTTCTTGTTTTCAAGTGAAGAGCGGAGATCACATTTAATTAAGGAACTATTGATACTAAAACTTGGATTATTCATTTCTTTGTCTGGCTGAAGGATTTGTTGCCCCTCCACGATTGACTTGCAGCCGCAACATCTCGTCCAGATCGACAAGACCTTGGCGGAGAGACGGTGACGGTCACTTTCCCGCATGCCACATAATCAATTGGAAAACGGCATTATCTTACCTTGTCCGTCTTATCTCTTCCGCCAAGAACATGAGCCAGGTAAGCCGGAGTCCGGCCTGGAAGAACAGGGATGGGACCAAAAGTCACCGACCCGGCTACCGATGGCAGAGTCGGGGGATGATTCGATGGCACCAACCTTTCCTCGCCAATAGGCTGACGTTCTACGCCACCGTTATCCAGGCCGAACATGGGACTCGTCCTTTTCATCCACAGTACAGTAACAGAAATTAAACCATCATTTTGCAACTTACAACTTCGACATAACTGTTATTGAACCTAATCACTTTCTCAGACATGGCTACTAGTCAACAAGAAAGCGCTTTGCCTGCTATTCTATGTCTTCATGGCGCCGGAACAAACGCCACTATATTCAGCCTTCAAGCTCGTACTATCATCCGCAGTTTGAAGCACAGGTTCAGATTCATATTCGTCGATGCCCCTTTTGAGTGTCTACCTGGGCCAGGTGTTATTCCAACTTTTGCCGACATCAGACCCTATCTACGCTGGCACTGTGACGAGACTGCCATTGAGGAATTTGATGTCTCGCCTGAGGCGGTAGATAATGAGAGACGTTTGGTCAGATCAATGCTTTTGGAGCACGTCAACATGGAGAGAGCTGGCCTTGGTTTGGGTATCGTGGGTGTCATGGCGTTTAGTCAAGGCACTAGAGTAGCCACAGGCCTGTGCCTGGATCCTATCATTGGACCAAGCATACATTTTGCCATTCTAATTGCTGGTACATTCCCAGCCCTTCTTCTTCAGCCCGAAACCTCCAAGACGGCCGACAGCAACATTGGACAACGCCAGTTACTCACGATACCCTCTATTCATGTTCAAGGAACATTGGATCCTTGGGGCCCGGAGAGCAGACGACTTCTCAAGGAATACTACAGTGGAGAGCTTGCTGTTACCATCAAGTTTCGCGGAGCCCATCAGGTCCCTACTATGAAGAAAGACGCCGAAGCTGTCGCCGAAGCGGCTCTATCATGTTGGAACTCTTTAACACGCAATGATGGAAAGAAAGGAACAAAGACCATGTAGAGAAGATAGAACCAAAGCGCAAGTATAACTTTATAGTCAGACTGCTCTTGGTTTTGTGTTAAGTATTACAAATTTAGATGTGACTGCACAATACACTCTACAATAGGTCAAATAGCTCTCTATGTAAGGTTATAGATAGCAAATTTACCTACTATATGTGATGATGTGGCCTATTATAGGCAACTTGCTTGCTAAGGGTAAAATACGAGCACCATAAGTCATTCTTATACAGTTTCAGATCCCACAAACTGGGTTGAAGTTGCAAGTAAAGAGGTCACATCGTCACGATGATGATACACGTGTTCTATATAAAGACCGCAGCTACAGATGAATACATGTTTTCCAAGACCACAGGCCCTCAAGTCTATTCATTCTCTGTGGAGAATCGATAGGACGAAAACGTTGTGTATAACCCATCCATTCCCCAGATGGTTTTACCTTCTCTTCGCCACTCTGGATGGTTCAGGCCATCAGGCCAGTCCTGCATCTCAAAAGATATAGCACCGTGTCGTGGCACCGTGCCCTCCCCTTGAGTCTTTTTCAGTCTCAATGAGTCTAAGTGGGAGAGAAGTTAGTCAATGGTCCATCATATAGTCGGTTCTAGATAGTACAAGATGGGAATAGTACATACCTTTTTTCTGGTCCCATGTATGCACATGAAGAGCCTCTTGATCCGTGTACATCTTCATGGTAATGCCTGATTGGGCTGAGGACAAAACTGCCGCCGGGACATCTTCTTTATTCCAAGGCTGAGAGCGGCCCAGATGGAAGTTGGTGTCAAATCTATGGTTGACATCATTGACGTCACCAATACGCCGGCTAGTTGACCAGAAGTCGTGTTGGCCTCCTTTGCGATTCCCAAGAATGTCTCCGGTGGATAGACCCGAGGCGTCTGTGGCAAAGCGTAGACCCGAGAGGGGAAGATGTAGATGATGGTTAAGAATAGTGTTGTCCAGTATTGTTTTGTTTCCACTGTTGAACCCATCAAGATTGAAGAAAGCCTGTTGACTCATGTTTATTGGGCCAGGCTTCTTTGTCGGTGTCACGCCAAAGGCTATGCGCCATTCATATGGCGTTACGGTGTGCGTAAGACATGACGCTGCTGTTCCGGGAAAGCCGTTCCAACTCCGGTCAAAGAGAACAAAAGTGATGCTGTTTTCCGTGTGGGAGCCAATGTCCAAAATGTTACGACCCCATCCTCGATCTCCTCCATTGAAAGTCGATGATCCGTTGTGGGCGTTGGTTGCGACCTGATATGTCTGGCCATCCATCTCGAAGCTGCCTCCTCGCATGAAACCTGCGTATCGGCCTTGAGACCCCATGTAAGTCTCCATGCTGGGGCAATAGTAAAATGCTTACTCACCGATAGCTCCGTTCAAGTAAGGATTTCCAGAATAGTCCTCGTAGTCCCGAGCATGATCAAAACCCAAGACAACATCAACCTCCTCTCCACGTGAATTGTTAAGCCATAAGTTAGTCACAGCACCACCATAGTTTGTGAATGCCATACGTATACCCTCAGCCTCTATCACATACTTGCCCTCGTCGGTGGTGGGGAAAAGGGCTGTGGCAGCGGCAAAAGGGCTCCCTCGTGTCCAGGCAGATTTTACAGCCGCTATGGCACTAATACTCAGGGTTGCTACCCTTGTTATACGGGCTGAAAGGACACGCAGTTCTTGTAGCAGCACATATTGCATTGGCTCTGGTGAAGGCAGATTCGACATGATGCGTTGTGTTGACGTGCCAGGACAAGGTAAGCCTAGAATTGTGGTCAGAGACGAAGGACTGGTGAGTCGTGAACAATACATTTTTGACTCTACAATTTAAGCTATCAATAGTTCACGCTACCCAGCTCGTTTGAATTGAATGGTTGAAGAGCCAAGCAAGCCCGGGGGCCGAACATGACCCCGCCCGGAGACCGATGATATGATGTATCACTGACAAGGATAAGATTTACTTGGCAACATGTTACTCATTGGGACATTCTATGTTGCTACCAACCTTCCAACCGCGTAAGACGGGCATAAACACCGTCTCTCAGCTTCATCGTTTTACCGACCTTCAATTGTGCCGTAGGATAAGTCTTGCCATCTTCTTGTAGCCCCTCTACCAACTGAATCTCAAATGCACCGACCATGATAGCGACAAGGCAGGCCAGCTCGGCCCTTGTCCACACCTCGCCGATGCAGCTCTTGGGTCCAGCAGAGAAGGTCAGCATGGCGTAGTTGCTGCTCGCACCCCCCGAGTTCTCCATCCCCGGCTCCATCCAGCGCTCCGGGTCAAATACGTCGGCTTTAGGGCCCCAAAGCCCGCTGTCATGGTTTGAAATGTGTGCTGCGTAGGCTACTATAGTACCCTTTGGCACGAACTGGTCCGCAACCCAGGTATCCTTGTAAGCCATTCTAGTTGCAAATGGAACAAAAGGGTAATAACGCAGCACCTCACTGCAAACCGCTTTGAGGTACGGTAGCGACTCGAGATTCAGGGCCTCTGCTTGGACGCTGGGAGATGGAAGATTGGTACGGACTTCTTGTCGTACACGCTGCTGCATATCTGGCCGGCGACCAAGCTCATACATTGTCCATTCAAACGCTGTGGCCGTTGACTCATGACCTGCGACGAGGAATGTCATGATATGGTCAATGAGCTGCTGCTCCGAAAAGCAATCACTAGCCAGTGCTGTCGTGATAATATCCTTCTTAATCTTCTCTTGACTACCGGACTGCCATGGTTGAGTCTGAAGCAGTTTCTCACGTCTCTCCCGAATCACCTTCTTGGCGATGTCGCGCATAAAATCGGATCCGGCCGTCAGCTCCTTGTTCTTCTTGACTGGCAGCGTCAGCAGCAGCCGGAAATCAAGGTAATTGCCGAGAAGCTCCAACCAATTGAAGGCTGTTGATGGCTCCAAGAACATCTTTCTGTACTGTTGCCCAATCTCGTTGTCAGGATTGCTCAATGTGCCAAACTCGTAGCCAAAACCTGCGGTGCCGATAATATCAAGCGTGGCACGCGTGCCCCAGTCGTGGAGTCGAACAATTCCTGTTGCTGGTGCAGAGGAGCTCTTGTTATAGCCAATTTCATTCTCTATGCCTTTGAGCATTTCCACACCTTTGGCCCAAAAAGCAGGCGTCAAGTCCTTGACATGCTTCTTAGTAAATGCGGGCATCAGATTCTTCCGCTGAACCTGCACAACATTAATATACCATGACATGACAGTGCTTGGTTGTAACATTGTCACTTACCTTGTGATCGTTTCCTTCAAGAAAACCCAATCCATTTCCAGTGAAGCGTTGGATTGCGAACTTGGAAAGATTGGACTTTCCGAAATCGTTTGAGTGATGACTTAATACATCGCTTAGAGCTCTTGTATTTGTTACAAGAATTCTTTCATTGGACATGGCCACATAGTAACGTATCAGGCCATTGTTGGGCACCGTCTGACTGACTCGCCGGGCGACGTCCCATGCATGTTCGGTGAATAGCCCTCTCTCATTTCCAGTCAGGATTGTACGGTTCTAGAGTCATTTCGAAGTTGACCATTAGCTTATGCGTGCTGTAGTAAATCGTTGCCACTTACCGATGGTGTTGGAAGATGACGAAAAGGCGTCAGGTACTTGGGATATATGGTAGTCCAGTACAAGAACCATAATACGAAGAAAAGGGTTTCGAGACATAAAGCAATGGTGGTGGAGGAACGAACTCGGTACGATAATAGCAGGTCCCATACAAAGACGCCCAAAGTGAATGTAAATACTGATAGCCAGCAACCAATAACAGAAAACATGTTGAAATCTGGTTCCAGTGTTGTTCTTGGAAAAAAAAGTTATGAAACTTGAATATTCTGTTTTGAGCAGGTTTAGGGGTTGAATACTTTAGCACCTATTTAGCTAGTATAACTCAAAGGTGTATTTATCGAGCATCTGTGTGCATCTGAATACGGTTTGATTGTGCCACTTTCTGCATAGAGAGGCTTTTCATGGTACGTCAAAATACATACATGAATCATTACCATATCTGTATCACCGGCGCGGCGACTTTTACCCTGTATCGGCGACTTTTCATCATGCGACTTTACTACATCGGTCCGTATCATCTGCCGATCGTCGAGTAAGAGTTATTTCGGCTATTCAAGTACAGTGTGCTTTCGACGGGTAATAGAGTACGGTCCAGTAATGCTGAATAATAGTTTGTACACGAGTTCATGTCATCTAACTGGGCCTCGTGCCTTGATGGTTTCTATCAAGTACGATATCCTCATAATCCAACAGAAGCCATTCAAAAACTAAAAAACTTGCCCTTAGAACTCATTTGCCAGTACTTGGCTTGCCCTCAACGTCGACATGACCTCTCACCAAATTGCAATCGTCGGTACCAAAGATGGTTCACTTGCGATATCAGAGAATGCCCCCATTCCGGAATTGGAGGAGGACATGATACTCGTTGAAAACGCTGCTGTAGCTCTGAATCCAATTGACGGCAAAATGGTTGGAAATCTGGCAAGTCCTGGCGCTATCGCTGGGATGGACTACACAGGAACTGTCATTGCCATAGGCTCCAAGGTCAAGACTGTTTCAGATATTCGGCTGGGAGATCGAGTATGTGGCGCTGTTCAGGGCATGCATTCGTTGACTCCCACGGTGGGCGCGTTCGCTCAAGTTGTTGGTGCTACCGACGTTGTCACTCTCAAGGTGCCGCCGTACATGGCTACCGAGGACGCAGCCACTCTTGGCAGTGGTATTGGCACCATTGGCTTAGCCCTGTTTCGTTCATTGGATGTTCCAGGCTACCCCGAGAGACCGGCAACCGATAAGATTCCGGTTCTCGTTTATGGTGGCAGCACTGCCACTGGCACATTGGCCATCCAGCTATTGAAACTGTATGTTTACCCTCAATACTAAAGTAATATCTAACACAAGCCTGTCATAAAAGCTCCGGATTGAGCCCAATTACCACTTGCTCTCCACACAACTTTGACCTTGTCAAATCCTTCGGCGCCGAGGCCGTGTTTGACTACCGTCTTGATGATTGTACAAATCAGATTCGCAAACACACAAGGAACTCACTCAAATATGTACTAGACTGCATCTCAGAACCAGAGACTATGCAGTTCTGCTACAAGTGCATCGGGCGAGCTGGTGGCAAGTATACGGCCCTGGAGCCTTTCCCGCAGTTCCTCCACAACCGGCCTACGGTGCGACCCGACTGGGTCTTGGGACCTACTCTCCTTGGCAAACGTATTGGTTGGGGTTCGCCTTTTGAGAGAGATGGGGATTTAAACGTCCGCGAATTTGCTGTCAAGTGGTTTGCGACTGCCCAAAGGCTATTGGACCAAGGAAAATTGCGTACGCATCCAGTCAGGCTTATGAAAGGTGGCTTTGAAGGCATTCTGGACGGACTTGAAATGTTGAGAAAAAAGCAGGTTTCTGGACAGAAGCTGGTATACATACTCGCTCCAAAGGAGGATCAAGGGATGTAGATAGTGGAGTATTGCAGAACAGTGCTTTCATACCTATTTAAACCTTTCAATAAACAACCTAGACATGACCGTGCTAGGTACTCAGAAATCGAGGCATCGTCTTCCTCATGCAATAATCACTTAACGAGGTAAATGCTACTTCTGAGGCATGTGCTATTGTATACTACTCTCACAACACCCTGAGCAAAAGTCGCCTGGTAGATGATCTAGAAATACCGTTGATTCAACTAATACGAACTATAACAATCTTCTTATGTAATTGAAGCGTCCTGCCCAGTTTCTAAACATGACTCATTTCCTTGTCATGACCTGCCACTACCAACTCTTTGTCAAGCGACTGCCACGACTCCTTCCAGTAATCCAGATATTTCCCCATCAATGTCTTGTCTAGCCGTGGAGCTCGAGCGAGGCTTGGGGCCCATTTCAATGCCCGAGTGGTATCCAGTTGTACCTGTCCTGGCAACTTCTCTGAATGGCTATGGCCACTAAAAAACTCCAATAGTTTGTAAGGCGGATTTCGGGTTACGTCTGAGTCCGATGAAGCCAATCTGCTCACCCAGTCACGCTGAGAAACCGTCTCAAACAACAGACCATGCTCTCTCAACCAGGGCAGAATATCTGTGTTCCAGCTTGCTGCATGATTGCCTGCAACGTGAAAGATGGTATAAGGAACCTGGGGTTTTCCAGAAGCTTCATTTTTCTCATAATCTTGGATTTGCAACTCGGGGTCGTTTTTCGCATCAGAGAACGCCAATTCAGCAATCGATGCTGCTGCAACATCGGAGGGAACCCATAGCTGCGCATCACCCACTCTAAAGACGCTTTCAGGCTCCACTCGGGGCAAAGCTCCGATACTGAGCGCGCTCATTACCATGGTAGGCACTGCTTCTGATGGGTTCCATACCCCGTGCTGGGAATCTCCAGAGATCTGACCTAGGCGAATGACCTTGACAGGTAAACTGGCGATCTTGGAAGCGTCATAGCAGATCTCCTCGGCTGCCCATTTCGATTGTCCATAACCTAGGGACCCGACAGCCTCCCATCCATAACGGCGTTCCATGATACTGATGCTCGAGTGTTTAGCGTCAGGTTCTGGTGACGATGACAGAAGTGAAGCCGCAGCAGCGACAGCTGCAATACTTGAGATGAAGACAAGCTGTGGGGGTTGCTCATCCATCCGCGGAGAGCTCATGATCAGATCAATCAAACGTCGTGTGCCTGCTAGTTGAGGCTCAAAACTGCTCAAAGTCATGTTGAAATTGACAGTCCATGCATTATGGATAACGGCGGTTAAACTCAAGCGCAGAGCTTCATAGTCATCAAGATGCAGCCCAAACTTGTCACGGCCCAAATCACCTGCCAGGACCACGGCTCTTTTGCGACTTGTCTCAGTCAATGTTAACTGCGAGTTGGATAGTGCTTGATCCAGCCTTGATTCTGCCTCTGGCTTGTCTTTTGCTCTGATAAGGCAATAAACACGGACGTCTGTATGACGTGAGAGAAGAGTGTGGAGGATCTGAACTCCAAGATATCCAGTGGCGCCAGTGAGTAGCTGTTGAGAAAAGAAGACATTGATCAGCTTTGGTGTTTCACGATGATATACGGGGTCTGCCATGGTAGGCAGCGGTGGCAGATCAGTCAAGGATATGGAATTGTGCGGGTTATATGTGAGTAGATAGAATGTTATACATACAATAGCTTTGGGTAGATTCAAAATCTTGTCGTTCACACCATTTGTTCCGTTGGATGGGAAAGTGGTATACTTCCGGATCAACTCTCGGGCTATTTCTTCTGGAGATCGTTGCGTTAAATCTTGCCGCCCATTGTACAAGCAGAGAATGTGTTGCGTGAGAAGAGCAAGGTTGGGATGATTGAATACAACGTTGGTAGCAACCTTGTCTGCCCTGATGCATAGCTTTCGGATGATCTCGGCTCTAATACGAGATGCTTGCAATGAGTCCATGCCAAGTGTAAAGAAGTCGCCGTCACTTTGAGCCTTTAAAGCGGGATGATGGCGGAAGACTATGTCTTGTACCATCCTGCAAACTTCGGCATCATCTAGTGATTGCTTAACTAAGGAACCAGAGTCGCCTTGTTTACCGCCATGTGCATAGTATTCTTTGATGGTAATGGCAAACTGCCGGTAGAACAGAGCTCGCTGCAGAGTTGACTTGCCCGTCATGGGGAGAGGCGTTTCGGGAGGTTGGATGAGAATAGCGTCAAGAGACACTCTGGCATAAGCTGGCACGCGAGAGTTTCCAAGCTCAAGATCAGGCCTTATGCTCTCAAGGAGATCGCTATGGGACATGGTTGAAGCATACCGAGACGGAATAACAATAACACCCAACGACTCTTGACCAGCACCAAAGGCCACGGCCATGGCGACGTTTGGGTTGTTCATCAGGGCGTTCTCGAGGGGGACAGGATTCGCATTCTCGCCGTTGCTCAAGACAATGATATCATCATTTCGAGCCACAAACTTCCATCTCTGAGGTTTGGTGGCGTGCTTAAGAAAGAGGTCTTTAGTGCCATAGGATCCGTCAGGACGATCAGACATGGTCTTGGATTCGAGGCCAGGGAGAATGACCAAGTGATACAAATCCCCATCAACTTGTTCAAATTTCATGAAGGGCTTTGCATGTGCCATGGGCTCCAACCAACCCCACTCGCGATCCTCGTCCATCGCAGGTACCATGAGAATTCCTGACTCAGACTGGCCGTAAGTTGTCTTGAGACTGACGCCAGCATCAACCAAGAGCTGTCCCAAGTCGTCGGGAACAGCGGCACCACCAACACTGACAAAGTCCAGTTTAGCCAGTCGCTCAACGCCACCTTTCTCCTCGGCGAGGAACTTGAGCACGTAGGGTACAGTTGTGAGGCTTCGAGAGCCTGTAGCATCGAGGGCTTTGTACACTGTAGACGCAACCAATGGTCTTCCGGCGTTGAGGACTGAAAGTCGAGTTCCCATTCGAATAGAGCGAAAGAGCACACCAAGCCCAAAAGTATGGTAGAGTGGCAATGTATTCAAAGTGGGAAGCGTGTGTAGACGGTGATTCTTGGCGTCTGTCCCTCCAACAGCTGCGATCCATGCTCCAGAAGGCGCTCTAATTGGTTTGGGCAAACCTGACGTAGTCCCTCCACTGTGTACGATGATGCCAGGGGTTTGATCCAGACTAGGACATTCCAGCTTAGCGAGAGCGTCGAGTGCTTGGTTGCCAGTGCTCAAAGCTAAGGCGTCGTTTATCATGGGCACGACTCCCAGTGCAGCATCATCAGCTAGGCGAGCCATATCGGCAAATATGTTCTTATGCGACTCTGGAACAACCGATACATGGCATCCCGTGACTTGCAAAAGATGGACGTAGCTCTGTTGCGTGAGTCTCGGAGACAGAAGCAAAGTTGTAAAGCCAAGTCTCTGAATCGAGAGGAACGTGATGTAGTATTCAAGTGTCGAAGTGCCAACTAAAGCAATCACAGTTTTCGATTTGTCCTGACTGGGAGAGAAGCTCTCCTGCGCCTTGAAAGCCTCCAAGTAAACATTGGCTCCAATGGTAGTCAATCGTTCAATATCGGAACCGGAGAGGTTGATAAAGTCATCATCGGTAGTTGCATATGATAAGATGGTTTGCTCATTGCCGGCTAGCCTTCGTATAAGCGAGTCCAGGGTGAGCAAGTTTGCCGACTTGGTCAAGTTTTGGTCCATGATGTCATGAATTTGTTGACGAATTTCTTGTTGAATTGATTAGGGTTGTCTGTTTTGTTTAGGTAGTGTTATATCTTGTATTCGATAGCTCAACATGTCGATATAGCTGCTAACCTCGCTTGTTCATGTCGCACATGGCACCGTTACAAAATTGTCTTCTTTGACGACACTCGTACTGGTAAGGTGCAAGTGTACCTAATCGCCGCTACACAACATGGCGAATGATCAATACCGCCGGTCACCGAGTTCTGGCAGTTGCTCGGCGTCCGAGGGCTAGGATCGACATGATTGCACAGATCAAATTCAACTTGACCACAGCCAGGCTGACAGGGCACAAAATGCCTTGACAGTAAGATAAGCAACATGCTTGATAATGCGGGAGACTCCTACACAACCCCTCCTACGGCAAAGATCTACCCGCCACTAGCACCCGGCATCACTTCCAGGGTACCTACATACCATGATTCGCTGGCCGGGCCGATCCTAGCGCACGTAGCTCAGGGGTGACAGCCTATGACCACACTACCCCTCCAGGATGGCCTGATACTATCCGATCACATGTAATATGTGGTACAGGACAGGGCTGTATTTATCCTACCGAACCTTGTTTGCGGATGCTTACTTGCATCGGCTCTCCACTTTGACATTGCTTATCCGTTTTCATATTACCTTACCTTCGGCTTCTTCGTCATTGGACGAGGCTGGCATTGTTTACGCGTCTAGGAGGTACTGAGCCTCAAGAGAGGAGCTCCCCCACCAGATTGAGAGTGGGGGCACAATCATGATCTTGAACCCCATGCAGCTTGTACGGGAGGAGATAATGAGACATGGAGTTGATTCGTGCGGCACCATGCACCAGTTACCGAAAGGGTGTACTGTTATCCTTGAGCCCCTTGAGGTTCTGTCCGTATTGCTATCACACAATAAGCTTACATTAGCCGATCTTGGCCAATCTGGCAAGTAACTCTTCCTCCTCGTCGCAAATCGAATCCACTGCTTCTCTTGCCGCGGTCAGAACCGGGCTGATGTGCAAGTCGGGACCATGAGCCCCTCTTCCTTGCTCTGCCTCATCCTTCGAGGTCATCGAGTGCGTCGTATCGTGGAATTGTTGCAGGATTCGCGAGATTAGCCCAAGCAGGATTTGCGCATTCAATGCTGGCTGTGAGGCCAAACTGAAGCTCCCAAGCGAGACCGCATGAGACTTGGTGGAGTCAGTCGACTGTGGAGACGAGGACTCAGCATAGATTGGGGTGCGATGGTTGCTTTCCAAGGATGTCGATGCTGCTGGAGCCAGACTCTTCTCCAGTGATGAGATGACAGGCCCAAGAATCTTGATAATGTATGCATAGGAAATGGAGATATGCAATGTGATGAGATGCGACTGAAATGGTCTCTCGTTTCTGGCGTCTGATTGCATGCTGTTGGTTGGCCCTTGGCATGAATAGGGCTGTAGCATGTCGATTAGCTCCACGGTAGCCTCGAGGACTCTGTCGAGGGGTGCGCTAGCGGACATTGTGCCCTGGGATGCTATGAACAGGGTCTGGGTTGCTTCGATGCTGGAATGCAGATGTCGTAGTTTGGCCTGGTGCCTCAATAGCCGATCCTCGAGCTCCTCTGTTGCAGAAGTCATGGTGACGTCCTCTCTCGGCCCTTGATATGTACCCGCAGTGCTTTCGTTGTCCCTTGGTAGTCCATAGCCAGCAACGGTTGAAAGGTTCAAATCGCAGACAGGCATGGATCCCATGTTCAACATGCTGAGTGGGGTGCCATCTCCGCTGTGCGTGGTCGAACCTTGGTGAGGGAAAGAGAAGTCGGATGGAAAGAAGGATGCTGGGGCCGAAGATGGCTGTGATGTTGGGAACTCAACAACATCAGATGCTTTAGTCGAGGATGAGCTTGAAGGCCATTCTCCTCCACTGCCTGTGTCAAGAGCCGAGAAGTCGAAATCGGAAACAAGGGAGATTCTGTTTGCCGACGGGCTGGGAATGGGTTCCGTTCGCGCGTGGCCTTGATTAATACTCCCTCTTTGGCGAGTTTTCACCTTCTGGCTCTTGGGTCGGCCCATGCGACGGTGGGCCCGATAGACACAGTCGATGTCGTTTTTGTCGCACCTGTCGCACCGACTTTCTGTACCACCAGCTCGAGTGCATCGAATCTTGAGCTCATGACATCTATCGCATGCCGCTCGAAGCTTGGCAGAGTCACTATCCTGCGTTGATGGAGACATGACTGCAATAACAATGCGTCTTGAAAATCAGGAACTAAGTCTTTTGTTAAGTGATATATCTGATTTAAACCCATCTACTTGAGCGTAGTATTAGTCAGTCAGTTTTGCGTCATTTGGCTGACTGCAACTCTTACATGCATATCATCAGGGTACCTTGTTTCTTTTTGTTATATCCAAGCGAGCTTCCCTTGTAACTAAAGAACAGGGGTTAGTACGAATGAGTTATGACACCCTGTTATCGACTAAATAAGGTTATCTTGCCGGTCTTGTTACAGGATATCTCGAAATGCAAGTTGTAATCCGACATTAAATCTTCTTTGCTTTGGGGACTACAGTTAAAGTGATGCCTCAAGACCATAATATTGTTCTCAATTTACAAAAGTAAGGCTCTAATGTCTGTATATCCAAAAGAGGTAGCATAGTCTAGAGCTGTATGGCCAGCATTGTCCTTCAAATCGACTTGAATGCCATCTACATCTAGTAGAGCTTTCACGGTCACAAAGCAATCAAAGTATACCGCACAAATTAGGGGCGTTTTGCCGCCATGGTCCCTCAAGTTGACATCAATACCCTTTGCTCTCAACAGAAGTTGCACCGCGCCGAGACGTCCTACTGAAGCAGCACGAGATAGCGACGTCTGACCAAACTTACCCCTTAGATTAACGTCAACACCACCTGTCTCTAGTAAAAGCCTCCCGATACGATCATACTCTTCCTCAACTGCTAAAGATTGGGTTTCTCGATACTTTTGAGCAGCTGCTGACCACAGTGGGGTGCAATCAGGCTTCTCGGCAATTGCTAACCACAGGGGGGTGACATCCTGATTATTTTTTGGTTCAGGATCAATGCCTTCGATCTTGAGGAGGAGTCTAACATTATCTTGACGACCGTTCTTGGCTGCTATAGATAGAGGTGTATCGCCTAGAGAATCCCTAGAGTTGATCATGTCGGGGCCTCCGAGAGACAGCATCATTTGCAAAACTTGGGTGTAGCCTGTTCTGGCAGCCCAAAATAGCACCTCTCTGTTACTGCAATGTGTCATGCTGTCCTTCAATTCATTGCAGAAGACAAGATATCGAACGAGGTGGTCATATTTATTCTGCATTGCCTACTGAAGCGGCGTTTGGTCATTGGCGGCCTTGAAGCGTTTTCCACATTCAGGTCTCTAGAAATGTTGTTTTGCTGAACAATATCAGTCCCTTGAAGAAGTGCATCGACGGCATCTTTATTGTTCAGAGCCAAAGCAACAAAAATAAGATACACAAATTGCCCGCCTTCGATATCTGATCGTTCACCAAGAACTAGCGCTGTTTGAATAAGCCTTGCGTAATTGCGCTTGGCAAGTATGTATACAAGGCTCGCATCAAGTATATGGCGGCCTGCCGCGGGCACAAACAAGATCTTGTTAAGATTGATCCACGCTTTGAGATCAAAGGCTGCCAAGAACTCCTGTTGCGAGATTTTACAAGCAGCAGTATCGGCGTGATAGAGAACATTTTGGCTCGCGTAGTGAACGAATGCAGAGCTGTTTGTCGAAAAGTAGAGTTTCATCACGTCAGGGAAAGTCCGTGGAGTGAGGGCCCCCGAGGGCATGCGAGCCCATACGTGAAGCTGAAGATAAGTGTAGCAGTTTCCTTTGAGCTGATCGTGGCTGATGCACTTGAAGTCCCCTGTCAGGTCTGGCCATAACTCCCGCAGACCGTCTTTGAGGAAGAATTCTCGCACCGATTCATGAATGAACTGGACTGTCGGATATCTGTTTTTGGTGAGCTCTGCAAGTCCTTTGGATGAGCTCAACAGAAACCGATGCATGTCATCTCGGTTCGGCTCTGGATCCCACTCGCGTAGCTCTTCAGGGTACAATCCAGAAACAACTGCAAAGTAGTAATCTCTCAGGCTTAACGAATACTTTGCGAAGAGAATCCATTGGACGCACAGTTTCATATCATCCAAGTTTTCTTGATCCCTTGATAAGATCTCTCTGAAAATATGGCTGAGCTCGGTAGAAAGCATATCCAGCCGCTTCTTGACAGCAAAAATCCGGCCACGTTTGTATTCTTCATTCAGAATGTTGATGACCAAGACTACCCACATAAAAATGCCGCCTGCCTTCCTTTCAATTTCCGCTCTGATCACGTTGGTTGTCGTGTCGCCGTCGACTTTCAGCTTTTTTCCGATATAGGTCTCAATATCGTTCCTGTGACCTTGTTGACGCTCTAGAACCAGTTTTCGACCATGTTGAATGTCGATATAAGGATAGTGGCGGCTGGAGAAACATATCCGAAGGCGAATGTTGTTTGTGACGGCAAATTCTCCCAGATCCTCAAAGTACTCGACCATTTCTTCGACTTCCTCTTCGGGACACTCGTCGAGAGCGTCAATAAAGCAAGTTAAGCCTCGCTGACCGAGTTTCTCTACCACATCTCGTAGCAACGACTGAAGTATTTCTACATTCCACTGGGCATGCATTTCGTCCTTCTTGAAGCTTTTACCTAACCTCCCGAACTCCATTTCTTATTTTGGGTTGTCAAAGGCCTCAAGCAGGCTAGGTATAGCAACCAAAATCTGAAACAGGAGGGCGCGATACATTCCAATGACAGACCGTTCCAAATCGTGGCCTCGCGCGTTGAAGAAGAATGAAATCACGGTATGCGATCCATCTTTTAATGCTTGCTTGTAAGCAAACTTCATGATCGTTGACTTTCCCGCACCAGGCTTCCCTTTTATCCAAAAGAACCCATGGTGCTCGCCAGCTTTTGCCGGATTAGACCAATCCAAATAGTCGTCATGTGTCAGCAGCCACTCGCATGTGTTTAAGTATTGTGACTTGACTATAGAGCGACGAGAATCAATGTAGTCAAAGAATAGAGAATCCAGAAGGTACTTGCGGCGAGCTGCATTGTAGCCTGCATGAGTGAGCGAATGGTATCAGAATTCTGAGAGGTACTGCTCACCTGAGCTATTTGTCCCTTCACATGGGATGATAGAGAGAAGTTCTCTGGCGTATGCTGCTGCCGTTGCTGCTGCGTATTTTTTCCATTGGTCCTTCTTATGAGAATCTGAGTAGTCGCAGATTCCCCGAACAACGAGACATGGAAAGTGATCCATTAGCCCAGCCGCCTCCATTTCGAAGCACAGAGCACCTAGTTCTCTTGCTATCTTATCCCTTGTCTCGCCATGTTTCATGACTCGGTTTGCGGAGGCAATGACTCCATAGTGGATTTTAGGTTCCATGCTGGTTCGGGCAGGTCTCTGTATTAATCTTGATGCAGGACAGGAATTGCAGTTGCCCATAGACTTCTCGTGATCGCAGGTGCTATCGAACAACCGGTCTTGAAGTGTGCCATCATGGGTATATTCTGTCATCATCGAGTGCCTTTGGATCATCTCTGACACAATCGAGGGTATTTTACTACTTTCTGATGCATAATTGGCTTCGAGTTTGGAAACTGCAGTCATGAGTGCTTGTGGAGGCTTGACCGGGATACCTGTTTGTTGGAACTCGCCATTCTGAACAGTCTTGCCGCGATCGTATTGTACAACTTGATTGCCGACCACAACATCACCGAGTCTTATGTCAGCCTTGCCGGGAACTCCGCCACCAACACCAACCATAAAGCGGAGACGTAACGAAGGGAAACTTCGACACATGTTATTCGCTACTGTAGCGGCATTATTGTTTCCATACTGATGTATTGGAAGACACGCCATGACAACATTGTGCCCAGCTATATCTCCCATGATGTAGGAGATACTGTCGTCTACCCCCATGAACAAGCTTTTGTGGGTATTATCCAACATAGCTTTGGCTGCAGCCAGTTCGATTGGAAGGGCACAGATCCATCCGACGGTATAGGTTCGGGAGGAGATCGCTCGCAGAGCATTGTTATCTTTGCAAGACATGTCGTTACCCTTTTATAGGCCTAGTGGCGATGGCCTGCGATCGTTTTCGCTTCGTTTTCGCTTGTCGTCTGCAACAGCGCTTATGTCTCTGCTTTGCCGTGTTCGCATACAAGAGCTATAGCAGCGCCAGTCTAAGAGACAGGATGCGCTCATGAAACACAAATTCTTGAGGATGCGAAGTCAAAACAGGGGAAAGCCTTACGCAGCCTGATTTTTTAACCGTGATATCAGCTCGGCTGCAGCGCGCTTATATATCTATCTTGACTGGCTGGTCTGGAAAAGCGTCATCTAATTGGTTCCCTACCTGTAAGAACCTCGTAAAAGTTGTCAAATTGTAATATCACCAAGTATTCATCTTTACACTGAAACTTCACTTTTCAAATCTATCATACAGCAAGGAAAGTTTGAGTGTAGCTTACTACACGTTACCTTTCAACAGAAGATACCTTGAGATTTAACATCACATTTTCTAAATTACATCTGAGATGGCTACAAATATCACGTCCTCTAGAGTATCTTCAGTTTCCATTTTTTCCAATATAACCTCAGTCACTCCGTCATCGACCCCCTCTTCAAATTTGTTCGAGACACCTCCGTACCCTCACCAAATACTTCCTGTTAGGGTGGTAATTGGAGGGCATTGCCGATATCTGGCTCTCTTCTCATGGGGCATGGAACATGACTCCCTCACGCGCACATAAAAGACTTTTTCCTCGATTTTCAAAACCCGTCATAACAGCTCTCGACTGTTGTCCTTTGTGACCTGTACTGCAGGGTTGGTCAAGTTCAAAGGTAGCGGCGAAGCCCCAAAGGCCATAAATCCCACCTGCAGCGGTAACTCAAGCACAATCCCGGCGCTGCTGGATGAGTTATCAGAGGAGCTGATTTTGGCGTTGAGACAGACAGGTTTGCGCCCGAAAGAGATACCACGCAAACTGTTAAGTCGAAGCCGAACTACAATTTCAACGACCTTGGCACGACGCGATCTGCCTTGCCTCTCCCGTAATGCATAATACTTGCATACCGACTATTTCCTATATGTAATTGTAAATTGATATGTCGGTTTTCACTGAAATATCGATACGTTAACGAATCGCAGCCACCCTTATTGAGATACCCTTGACATGTGGCTTCCTGACCGAATGCTTTTTCCGCCAGTAACTAACCCTACCATATGTTCCCGGGATTAGAAACCAACCGCATATACAAATCGGCTACGTTTTGATACGTCAAATAGTAACCAAGTTTTCTCTCCGTTATAAGTAGAGTACGTTGAAGGACACTATGAATGAGCTTTACTATCTCAGATCATAGCACTGCGGATTAGGCATCCTTCTTCTCATTATTTATATATTACTGCATTAGTTTACTTGAGTATTTCACGCTGGAACCTGCATGGTCTTTTTTTATAAATCTTATAAGTACCTTTATTTGTTTAGTAAAGTCCGTCGCTACTGCTCAAAATCTCTGCTCCCATCTTCTTTCAGCTACAACGATATCGAGGTGAGGTTAATCTACGTTAAAACCTCCATTATGAAGGAATACCTCAACAACGACATACCGTCTTATGCGATTCTTTCACATACTTAGGGCCCGCCGAGGTTGACTTTTGTAAGTGGCAAAGCGGACAACCGGCGAAAACCAAGGATGGCTACGCCAAAATCATGGCCGCCCAGAAGCAGGCCCGGAAAGATGGCTTAAGTATCTATAGGTTGATACCTGCTGTATTGACAAGTGAAGCAGCGCAGAGCTCTCCGAAGCCATCAACTCCATATTTGCCTGGTACAGAGACTCAAGGATCTGTTATGCATATCTAGCCGATGTGCATATCCAGCAACCCAAACGAGGCCGCCAAAATCCGAGCTTAGTACATCCAGCTGTTGTGAAACTGGAAGACCTCAAGAGCTCTAGATGGGTCACTCGCGGGTGGACGTTGCAAGAGCTTTTGGCACCACATCAAATTCGTTTCTTTTCCCACTCCTGGAACTCATTAGGCGCACAAGAAACTCTTGCTGAAATGGTATCAGAAATCACATTGACTCATGTTGTATATCTCACCAGAGAGGACACTCGCACGGCAAGCATTGCCTAGAGGATGTCATGGGCATCAGGGCGTATTACAAAACGACAGAAAGACATTACCTATTGTCTCATGAGGATTTTCGTTGCCAATATGCCTCTGCTGTACGGCGAGAAAGACAAAGCTTTCATACGGTTACAAAAGAAAATTGGCGATAGCTGAACAAGGAACAATATCAGAGCGTTTCTCGATTTAACGTACAACAGCGTTGAGGTCGCAGGCGCGAGAGTTGATCACAGCTTCTTTCAAGATTCGCCTGTGGATCGATACTTTGAAGAGGCCCAGCGGATTCTGTTGGATACAGTCAATAATTCAAGTAGCTTTCTTTTCTGGACCAACAATGGCTCAGCTTGGATTATAGACGAAGATGGGAAGCAACAATGCTCGCTTTCCTGACTGACTCGATGAGGCAGGATTCGCAAAACTGGCAAGGATATGGAAACTTGGAATTACCAAAGATTCCAAAGTCTTGGGCTTTATTAGATGGGTAAGTGACCCGTTCACCTGTACTTTTTAAACGAAAACTTGAACAAGCTTGTCATCATTGATACCCTTTTAAGTCACTTCTCGTACTGTTAAATGGGCTATCATCAATCATAGCCCCCTCTGCCGCATGTATCGATGGCTGTTTCCTGGTCGTCTCCACTAAAGAAATCTCACTATTCTCGCCTCTAGATGTTAATCGCCTCGGTGCCGATCGAAAGACATTCGAATTGGGAAACCCTCTGAGGTTCCCAAATGTGGTGGAACTCGATTTGGGCCCCCCACCGTTGGAAGAACCCTTGGAACCAGCTGTATCGCCGCGGATGTATGCCAACATTGACCGGCTGAGGGCGAGGTTGGCACCAACAATACCAAGGTAGAGCTCGAGGTTGGACCAGATTGCCGTAATGGCGTAAACCCCTACACAAACAGGTTAATGGCTGGTCAGCCTTACAAGGAGGCGATTCCAAGCTTACAACTCAAATCAGAAGTCACTATACCAAGAGACGCTGCACGAGCAATTCCAAAACCGGTGGCGCTGTTGGTCATGTTGAGTTAGTTCGGGGGTAGGATGAGGAACTGGATAGATGAATGGACCCACATTAGACCCAGGCTCATCAAAGCCCAGACAGAGACCTTTGTTTTCCATGGAAGACTGATGCTCCATATTACCAAGACGGGCAGCAGGGAGCATATAATGTCCGTGACTATAGAATAGGCTGGTTATAATGGGTCAGCCATAGTTGATCATCCCTCGACATAGCATGTACGTACCAATTGTAGCGTAGATGAAGTAGATGCGAATACGCGGATCCCAGCATTTACCTACACCAGTCCAAAATGCGCTTGTGGGCCTGCATTCGGAAAGTAGAATGATAATGCAACCAAAATTGGTGAGAACCAGGCCAGCCATGACGGCCCATGCCGAGTATTTGATGCGGCGAGAGTCCTTTATGCGTAACAAAAGGAGCAAGATGGATATCTTGAGAAGACATATGCTGGCAAATAGTAGAATCTGGGCCACCCATCCCAGCATATTGTTGCGGATATAGTCTTCCTCGTCAATGTACCATCTGTGTCGTCCATTCCCAATGCTGACTTGAACTGCCTGGATGGCGAAGCGAGCGACGCCAAGAAGCGTGGCGGTGATGATGGTGAAGTCGTCCCATCCCAACGATCGTAGGGCTGACCTGACCCAGATGCGCAGGCCAGTGGTGAGAATGACAAGGGCGACGCAAACACCAGATACGCCTAGCAAGGTTGGCCCAACATTCTCATCCGGCGGCAATGGATCTGGCGGTACCACGGCGGCCATTAATGTGGTAGGTATGAAAATCAAGGTGAGCGAGTGCGAGGTGAGTAGACGACATGTACGTAACATAGGGCCATGCTTATGTACTACGTAGTATGGGCGCGGTGTTTTCTTAGCTCGGCCCAGGGACCAGGCACAGTATCCATCACATATCACTCCTATCACGAAACTGTTGCAGTTGCCGAAACTCTATGTTCTCAAAGGGCAGTAGCGGCCGAATCATGTTCCATTGCATTTTATCCTCTACAGGATTTGGCTATGTACCGTTTATTGCCGACAGTGGCTGCATGATAGGGTCCTGATTACTCCTTACATGAACCCATCTGAGTGATACTATCCCACATATCCACACTCGTCCACCGGTTGTCAACGTGATGTGTCAGATTTTTTTTCCACGGGTCAGCACGGCCCCGTCTGTCACTCCATCATTAGGTCGCCTGTCATCTTGAACCCCTGGTAAATTTATAGACAGGGTTATCTGATTTGTCACTAGATGCCACAAAAACGTTCGTTCAGCCCCAGTCACCTGCTCTAACAAAGTTTATTATGCATTGGCGAGGTTTCATGGCTTGTTCATGGTAAGGATATTGGATTTTAGTCGTCCTATTCAGGGCTTGGTCCGATTCAACAATTCAGGGTCCCCCAAAGGAACCCCTCCGTTCCTGTTCTCAGCTAGGCCTCCGAGGTTTGCCATTTTAATATCGAATGAGTAATTAATTAGAAAGCTTGCGGTCAAGCAGGACCGGATACATGGGTTAACGACCGAGTGCTACCTTGACTGATAGGCGAAGTCATGTAATCACGGCGAATAAATGGTTTATAACTTTAATTCCCTTGTATTTCCTGATTTCTCACGGCGTCAGCTCCTGCATGAAAGTCTCAGGTTCTCCATAAACACGAGCACGCATATTGCACCTACCCGCTCCTTGCTCTCTACCATGCTTGTCAAGTCGCATTTGTGGCTGACTTTTGCCGCTGCCGCTGCTGCGCCTGCAGCCGCAGCGCCGTCTCAACAGACGTATGATTACGTGAGTTGACTACCTCGACCTTAGGCGAAACACACAAAGCCCTGACTCTAACACTGCTTGCTCCATGACAGATCGTGGTAGGGGGCGGCACGGCCGGTGTAGCAGTCGCTGCGCGCCTTAGCGAAGGCCTCCCTTCATCCAAAATTCTCCTCATCGAGGCCGGACCCGCTGTCTGGGATGAGCCCAAGATCAATGTCCCTGGTATGAAGGGATCGACTCTCGGTACCAAGTACGACTGGAACTTTGCTACTGTCCCTCAGCCTGGAGCCAATAACAGAATCTGGCCTGTAAACCGAGGCAAGGTTTTAGGTGGCAGCTCTGCCCTCAACTTCATGAGCTACGATCGAGCTGCTGCGGTCGAGTATGATACCTGGGAAGCTCTCGGGAACCCAGGATGGAACTGGAAGACTATGATCAAGGCCATGACTAAGTCTGAGACGTTTACAGGCAAGGACACTGCTACATATGGTTCCAAGGGCGTGGGAGACAGTGGCCCTGTCAAAGCTGTCATCAACCGCATCAACCCCGAGCACCAACAGACATGGATTCCTACGCTGAACAAACTTGGAGTCCGCAAAAACCTCGAGTCGCTAGGAGGAGATCCCCTGGGTGTTATGTACCAGCCGAGCAGCGTCGACCCTGAGAATTACAACCGTTCCTACAGCGCCAATGCTTACGCGGAAATCTCTGGGCCAAATCTCGAGTTCCTCACCGACACCACAGTGGCCAAAATCAACCTGACCCCCCCGACGGGTAGAAAGCAGGCTGTTGCTACTGGGGTCACGCTTCAAGATGGAACCTACATCAAAGCCAGTCGCGAGGTGATTCTGTCTGCTGGTTCCATTCAAAGCCCTGGGCTGCTGGAGCAGTCTGGCATCGGCAGCAAAACCGTTCTGGCAGCTGCCGGAATCAAGCAAGTCATCGATCTTCCTGGTGTTGGCGAGAATCTTCAGGATCATCTCCGCGTCATGACTTCGTACCAGCTCAAGGACGAGTATGCTTCCTTCGATGCGCTGCGTAGCAACGCTAGCTTTGCTGCCGAGCAGTTGGCCCTCTGGAATGCTGGCGAACGCTCCCTGTACGATTACACTGCGAGTGGATATACCTTCTCGACCTGGAAGCAAGCCCTTGGTAGTGACGCCAAAATGATCTCTCTTGCAAAGCAGGCCACTGCCAAGGATTCTAGCAAGGTTGACAAGAAGAAACTGGAACTTCTTAACGACCCTTCTGTTCCCCAAATCGAAGTCATCTTCTCCGATGGCTACACTGGAGTCAAGGGTTATCCATCTGCTTCGTCCCCTCTCTATGGAAAGGGATTCTTCACCCTCCTTACTGTGATCATGCACCCTCTCAGCCGTGGAAGCGTCCATATCAACCCATCCGATCCCGCTGGAAAACCCATCATCAATCCCAATTACCTCAGCAACGCTCATGATGTGGAAGCTGTCATGCAAGCCGTCAAGTACAACCGAAAGATCGCAACAACCGAACCAATGAGGTCTGTATGGGTGAACGAGTACGAACCCGGTCTGGACAGCGTCCAGACTGATGAGCAGATCAAGAAATATGTTCTTGATACTACACTCAGTATCTACCATCCAACCGGCACATGTTCTATGCTTCCTAAAGCAGATGGTGGTGTTGTCGACTCCAAGCTCAAAGTCTACGGCACTCAGAACCTTCGGGTTGTAGACGCCAGTATCATGCCTCTTTTGATCTCGGCGCATATTCAAACTGCAGTGTATGGCATTGCCGAGATTGCTGCTGAACTTATTATTGCGGATTCGAAATAGGTACTTTAATAGGTAAAGAAATCCTTGTATATAGCAGCTAAGATCTATCGTATTAATCATTCTTTCCGACATCTGGTCCTACATCAACTCCAATTACAGCGGGGTCTTTTAAAGGATCATGTCTTCCAATAACTTCAATTGGAGCATACTTGCCACATGGATAGCACATGTTATTATAAGCCTTTGAGGAAATGTCAATCATTGATACCAAGGATGGAATAATATTGAACTTACGTCTGTTGTAGAATGGATCCTGGGTGTCTAGCAGAGTAGTTTAGAGGCGCTTTCAAGCCGTATAGTCTATTGCGGTCATCAAACTCTTCTACCGGCTCGGCCGCGAAGAAATGCCGCAGGTAGCTCTTCATGTACCGGCCCAGATTCGGCTGTATATGGTAACATAAGTCTGCTCTCCATAACCCTAGGTCCATCTCATTGTGTCCTTAATACGAACTAGCATCGAACATAATGAGATGGCCATTGTCTAGTCGCCTCCCTGTGTTAAGCTCCCAATTGTCTCCGTGTAAAAGGGGGGGCCGTATTGGTTTGACATGAGAGGAGAGGCTTCCAAGTAAGCGAGGAATCACTTTGTCAATAATCCGGTCGATTGCTCGCTCAAGCTCCACCCAAAAGCCATTCGCCTCCATATCGACTTTGTAGACGCCACGAAGAAGTTGGGCAAAGAAGGCGGCCCAACTGCCTTGCCAATCTACCACGTGAGGTATCCTTCTATCACATGTTTCGGTATGAAAACCAACTTGTTCGGTTGGCTATCGACTCTCATGTGGAGGTCGGCCAATTTACGTCCCGTCTGGTCCAGATCTGGACTTATGGTTGTATCCATATCAACAAACTCTGAGAGGTAAAAGAAAGTAGGAGTAGTTGAGCTTTCGTGCTTTCCAAAGCTGACTGGCTCGGGTATCAGGCATGGGTTGAGATTATGAATGAGTTGAGAAGACTCAAACTCGCCATTTAATATCGTAGCTCCTATGCTATCTGAGGCCGTCTATTGGCCATAGTTAGCAGCTCTTGAGTACCACATTCATTAGAACTCTGGCCTTTTACCTTCAGGAAGAAAAATAGTTCAGAGCCGTCCTTCTTCTTTACGCACATCTTGCCGGTGGGCGTTCATGCACTATCTGAAGAAGTTAAGATCGATAACAGAAGCGCTGAACTAGCTTTATCTCTTACCTTGAATCACTGCTTCGTCAATGGAAATCTTCGAATCAAGCTGAGTACGACTGTCTTCATTTCCAGTACGCCCGAAAGTTACTGAGGGAATCTCATGCTGGATGACGAAGGGTATCTTGCATCGGACCTTGTTTTGCTGCGAAAGGAAGAAGTATCAGCTCTGTGCTGGGACTTTAATGAGTTATTAGCATGTTATGTAAGGCTTCCAGTTGAGGTAGCCGAGGATAGTGATGAAGAGATCTGGGTGGATGCAGAATAGAGTTAAGGATAAAAAGCAGTTTTTGTTCCTTTTTTATCTTTTTTAAAATTAATCCTCGCGTTACAATTTCGTCATGAGCAAAGAGGGCGTAAAACATTTAAAGTTCTCCTTAGAACGAAGACACAAGACGTCCGATGACCTTGGGACATCAGTCAGTGCACATCCTGAATTAACTATAGTGTATCTGACCTGCCTCATTCTCCACCATTGTGATCATTTTCCTCCACGTCATCAATAGATGGCGATTCCGAGACAACATATGTTGTAGTGGAACCATGCCAGAGAAAGATACCCAAGCCACCAGTGACAAGGACTATTAAGACTTTCAAAAACCAAGCCACCATGGTGCCGTACTGCATTACCCAGCTGGCTATCCATTGCATACAAGGAGTAACTAGCGCCTGGCGTTCTTTTTCCAAGTCTGGGTTGACTGAATATACCAACGCGAGTATGGCAAATAGAGTGAGAGTCAGTACAACGCTCATAAAGACTTGAATGGCCGCAAGAAGGATTGCAATGTTCTTGGTTGTTTTGAGGACTTCAAATCCAGCGGCCACAAGCGGCGTGACTTGATCGAATGCGGCATGGACTTGTTTCGAATATGGCATACCCATAGCGACGGATTTCGGCCAGAAACGCACATCTGGGGTATGGTGAAGTCGAATGACTTTGATACAGGTTCTCGGCCATGGAACGCCTCTGTATATACGTTTCTGTCATTCTGACCTGACGTCAGAGCCGTGAGATAGGCGAGTCATCAGTCGTCTTCAACCCGCCTCAACCAGTTAGAGCATAGGTTACCCTACGTCATTCGCAAGATTCTGTCCAGCCCTCAGAGGTCTGGGAGGACAAGCCACGTACACTAGCCACATGTCAAGGGAATATTCCGTCGTGGCTAAGAGATGGACGGAAATGCGGAAATTGCCCTCTCACTCCAAGTTGCATCAGGTCTAACCTTGAATAGCCAAGTTACCCCAGGATCTTTTTAATCTGCTGTATTTCCACTTTTTCCCTATACTACCCTATAATCTTCAATACCCCGATTGGCTCCTCTCAAGATCACAAAAGAAATAGCTAATATGGCGACATCAACTTAATAAAGTGCCACTGTTACAAGATGATGTCATTGAATATTTATCAAGTGTCCTCAGTCGTCGACCTCATCCGCGGAGACGTTATCTCTATTTAGGTTAAAATGCTCCGGACAATATCGAGATAAGTCCACAGATTGGCACCCTGACTTCGATCTCTTCATCTGTGCTAAGATGAGGAATTGCAGATCTTGGTACTTTTTCCTGACGGACAACGGTCATATAACCCAGTTAGACCATACTCTAGACACCCAACGTCACATCAATATGCAGAGGCTAGAGAGACTGCAACATTCTTTCACCAAAGAGGTTGTTTGAAACAGGGATCTTATGGTGCAATAGAAAGATAGTGACCCACCATTCCTTTTCTTCACAAATATATTTATTCATTGTCTTCCAGACGCTCTTGCATCGTTCAGACTTTCTTGCCTTCCTCTCAATTCGTTTCGTGACGCATCATAATGACTGCCGAACTCAAGAATGAAACGCCCCCGGACCTAAGCGACGAGGCCGGCACAGTCGACTCGAGCCCCCCAGTCAACGAGAAGGCTCTTTTGCGAAAACTCGACGTGAGGCTTCTGCCTGCTGTTGGTGTGCTCTATCTCCTGTCCTTCTTGGATCGCAGCAATGGTAGGACAGTTCGAGTATCGAGCGCCATGATTTTGCGCTGACATGGATCATAGTTGGAAATGCTCGCATTGAAGGAATGATCGATGATCTAAACATGTGTAAGATAGTGAACGCCCCTCTAAAATTCCAAGGTTAACGTGTGTGACTAGCGGGTAACGAGTATCTGACGGGTTTGACTCTGTACTTTGTTGGTTATGTCATCTTTGAAATACCATGCAACATCATTCTCAAGCGTACCACTCCACGAATTTGGCTGCCGACCCTCACATTCGCCTGGGGTATTGTGGCCACTCTTCTTGGTATCGTTCAAAACCTTACTGGGTTTCTCATTGCCAGGTTCTTCCTAGGTGTGACTGAGAGTGGTCTATTCCCTGGTGTATGTGCTCCGGTCCCTTACTTTGCTCCCAGCTCATAATATGTCAGGTCGTATACTACTTCAGCATGTGGTACAAGCGTCGCGAGAGGCAGTACCGTATCTCGCTCTTTTTCAGTTTCGCGTCACTTGCTGGTGCTTTTGGTGGCATTTTAGCATACGTAAGACTCTTCTTGACTCTGCAACTGTGGAGACGCTGACAGGGAGTAGGGAATTGGTAAGATGGCTGGCGTCGTATGGGAAAACGGATGGCGATGGATCTTTATTCTGGTAAGACACTAGTCTGAATCCCTCATACCAGGCTGACACCAAAATAGGAGGGTATTGCCACTGTGGTGGTCGCCGTTGCAGCATATTGGTTCATTGAGAACTACCCCGATACTTCCAGATTCCTCACAAAGGCAGAACGTTCATTCATCCACGAACGGCTGCATGCAGATAGCGATGCTGTTCGTGAAGAAAAGTTCAGCTGGGCTGCTGTTATCGAAGCCTTCAAGGACCCTAGCTGCTGGCTTTACGGCTTGGGCTTTCACACAATGAGTTTACCGTTGTACACACTTTCTCTATTTCTGGTAAGACTTTCATTTCTTCGTCTAAGAAAATCACTCACATCATATTAGCCCACCATCATCAAGGATCTTGGATACACGGCAGCTGTTGCACAGCTTTTGACTATACCGCCATACGCCCTCGCATTCCTCACTACTCTTAGTGTGGCTATAGCTTCAGAAAAGCTTGCAAAACGCGCCGTCTTTATCGCAGGCTCTTCAGCAGTTGGTGTCATTGGATACATCATTTTGCTGGCCAACACGAACCCCACGGCACGACCAGGCGTCTCATACCTTGGCACCTTCTTTGCCGCCGCTGGCATCTACCCTGCTACGGCCCTCGTTCTCAGCTGGCCGGCCATCAACGTCTCTGGACAGACAAAGCGAGCTATTGCCAACGCTATGCAGATCAGCATCGGAAATCTCGGTGCGGTTATGGGAACGCAGTTGTATCGGTCCGAGGACGGTCCCCGTTTTGTGGTCGGTCATTCTATGGCTTTGGCCTATCTTGTTGCCAATATTGTCGTGGTGACTATCCTGGGCTGGAGGTTAAAGAAGCAGAACCAGAGCCGGGCTGCAGTGGCTGAGGAGATTCAGCATGTTGGAGAAGTTGAAGATTGGAGAGGTGACTCGGATCCTAGATGGAGGTTTGAGTATTGAAACTGGATAAGACATAAATGCAAAAGTTAGATGGGCACGAGATCAGCTGGGAACTGCTAGGGTTAGTGAGTTTAGATAAATGATAATACAAGAACAGTATTATCATCTGATCCACATGAAGGCCTAGTATATCACCTTGAACAAAAAGCAGAAACTGTTGAGTGAACCTGCTTTAGACATGTAATATTTCTTGTGCTCAGTCTGGCGCTAAACCTCCAAAGTAGAACTAGAGCAGACAACTCCAATGCCAATTCAGTTAAAGCATTGGCGGTGTTTCTCCATCTATAGCCAAGCACAGCATACATATTGGGGGTAAACAGATTGCCGCACCATTCTTCTTCCACAGACGTCGGCGGTAACTATACCGATGTGCACCTTTATAGTACCCCGGAGTTGAAAGTGCGGGGGGTGTCGCAGGGTAAGGTGCTGAGAATAGGATGGATCGACAGCTCATTTGCCATCGTTTCGGCCATTAATAACCCGATCTACTTCGTAGCAGGGTTGATTTGACATACCCCGGATTTCCAGGAAATTGTTCATCGGTCGCCATCTTCCAAATTACATATCTTACACTCGGTCAATGATGCGATTGTTCATGATTCCGCCCATTCTTTATTTTGCCCTTGGCGTGTCTGAAGCCTTTGCTGCTAAAGATTGTTGGCGTGAAACTCCCTGCCATGGACCTTTAACTGCTGCATTTCCGGGAAAATGGAACGATAATATCTTCGCACCAGAATCTCGAACTGTGTCACACAAAGCCGTCTTGTCACTCCCATCGGGCGACCATGTCCAAAGCTTTGTCGAGGGAAACTCACTCTCAAGCGAAGATGACGGCTTGGTATTCGACTTTGGTGTCGAAGTTGGTGGGATCATTTCCGTTAACTACGAGCTTACCAAGGGAGAAAATGCAGTTCTTGGGTTGGCTTTCACAGAGGCCAAGGACTATATCGGCCGCGTGTCAGACAACTCAAATGGAGGCACTTCACCTGACGGAGCATTGAAGTATAACGTGAGCTCAGATGGGCCGCAGACATATACCGTTCCCGACACGAACCTCAGAGGTGGCTTTCGCTATCTGACCCTCTTTCTCGATGCTGCGTCCCCCAGCACCTTGGAAATCAGCAATGTTACCCTCGAGATAAGCTTTCAGCCAACGTGGTCCAACCTGCGGGCCTACCAGGGATACTTCCACTCGAAAGATGACCTGTTAAACAGAATTTGGTACGCAGGAGCGTATACGCTTCAAACAAATGAGGCTGCCCCAAATACGGGGCGAGTGGTAGACTACACCATCTCAAACGAGCCGGGGTGGAACAACAACGCCGTAATCGGCCCCGGGGACACGGTACTTCTCGACGGAGCAAAGCGAGATCGCTGGGTCTGGATTGGCGATATGGGTATTGCTGTGCCAAGCGCCTTTCTAAGCACAGGTGATGTAGAAAGTAGCAAGAACGCGCTTCTAGCCATATTTGATAATCAAGTAAGCATCCCCAACCACCACTCTTGGAAGGGAACGTTTCCAGCTGACAGAACGGAAAAAACCAGAGACCGGATGGGCAGCTTCCTAAAGCTGGTCCGCCGTACCTCGCGTCTGACAGTGATAGTAAGTCTTTCCGTCCTATGCTAGCACGCACTCAAATTGACATGAAGTCTCCAGCCTATCACCTTTGGACATTGATTGGCACATTCAACTACTACCTTTACACTGGCGATGACGACTTCCTCCAAGGAATTTGGCCAAAGTATCTCAAAGCAATGACGAAAAGCCTAGGCCAGATCAATGATCGAGGAATCATGAATCTTACCGGCATAAAGGACTGGGGAAGATTTACTTATGGGACAGAGCGAGCTTCTGGGAGTATGCTGTATGTTTTCCTGGCCCTCTAACTCCTTTCTACAGACAGAGTTCCTCCGTTGTGAGCAAGAAAGGTCACAGGATATACTGATAATTTAAACAGACTCTATCGGTCGCTCAAGACAGCAATCGATCTTGTCACTTGGGCTCCTACCTTGTCGAACGCTGCAGCCCTCAAGGAGCAATGGTCCAAGTCGGCAGACGACCTCCAAAAAGCCATCAACACACAGCTATGGGACAATGAGCGCGGTGCCTTCAGAGATAGTCCTGATAATTATACGCTATTCCCTCAGGATGGAAACAGCATGGCGATTGCGTTCGAGGTTGTCCCTGCATACAGCAAACAGGCTAGCCGTGTTTCCGACTATCTCGCTTCCAAATGGACACCTATCGGACCTTTCTGTCCTGAGCTGCCCAACAATGTCTCGCCGTTCATCTCGAGTATCGAAATACTAGGCCACTTCCAAGCCGGTAAGTCGAATCGTGCAATCAAGCTCATTCGTGATTCTTGGGGCTGGTATTTGAATCACGAGAACGGAACACAATCAACTGTCACAGAGGGTTATCGTACGAATGGCACATGGGGTTATCGAGGAGAACAGGGCTATCGTTTCGATCCAAGTTACGTATCACATGCCCATGGATGGAGTAGTGGCCCTACCTCTGCTTTGACAGAGTATGCCGTTGGTCTGCGTGCTACTGCGCCTCAAGGTCGTTCATGGCAGCTTCGTCCTGCCTCGTATGGGGAGCTGTCAGAGGCACAGGCTGGCTTCACCACCAGCTTAGGGAAGTTCTCGGCATCTTACAAGGTGAAGGGGAGTAAGCTCTTGGTTTCTTGGAATACTCCCAAGAATACGAAAGGACTCTTGATCTTGCCCGGACAAAAGAAGAAATCAATCAGAGGAGGGAAAGGGTCAGCAATGATTACTCTTCCCTAAGGACTTATCCTATAGAAAGTTTTATAGAAGTAAACATTTACACTATAGAACTATGCGCATCTGAATAGTTGATTGTAGTCGTTGTCGTTTGGAGGATCCCCCTGTCGCTCCTCTCGTCGACTGACTTGCCATCCAGATTTACAGAACCATCTTGTGGACAATCGGCTCTACCCTCGACAAAGGCGGTAGTGTTGAATGGTTCCTCAAACCGGGTGTATGGCCCGCGATTCTTTGCTTTTCCTGTCCCACCAATCGTTTGAAGCTCGCGACCTGATGAGAGTCCTGTTTTGGATCTGCCAGTACTTGTTTCTTTGGTGCTTGACAGGAAGCGTGGAGCAACCGCTCTGAAGAAATGTCGCAGGGTTGATAGGCAAGCACACATGATGAGGAGATTCGCTTCGATACAGCTGTTACAATGGTTAGTGAGACGTACTGACGAAGGAGCTTGGTAACAAACATCCAAACATGAATTGGGCCACCACCCCAAGTTGTATCGATCTTATCGAGCTGGATGATAAGAAGTGCGAGCCGGACAATCGAAGTGATGACGGTGCTGTTTAGGTCTGGTTAGATGCTATATGTTGCAAGAGATAGGCACTGCAGAACACGCACACTGAGCCAATGGCAAATAGACCCAACAGGGCGGCCTTCTTTTTGGCCGACAAATGCAGTCCCAAAATTGTGGGGATTGGTATTGCAAGAATCATCACGTCGGTCGCGACGCCTAACCCTGCAGTTGCCTGGAACATAGCGCGACGATCGATACAATAGCCTACGTCGGCCGGTAGAGTCAAGTCCCAAGATTTGCGTAGTGGCGTGCATGGGAAGACAGAAGAGAAGAAAATGCCGATGCTCGACCCAGCAACAAAGAACATTGTCGTGAACACAGCCCATCGGTACCATTTCTGACTGCTGTTGATTTCTAAAAGAAACATCAAGATGACAATCTTTGAGAGACATGTCGGAACTGTATATACGATCGAATTGACATAATCCGCCCACTAAGATGCGATGCGTTTAGTTGAGATCTCATGTTGCTTTGGCGTGGTGTGGTTGAATACGTACAAAGACAACCTTCTGGAACAACTCGAATGGGATCTCCCAGACGTGGACTCCCATGAAGCCGTGAATGAAAGAGCCTGGAAGGATCATGACGGTTAACAACAGCAACGTAGCATTCGCTCTACATCGAACAGACTTACGCAATGTCAGAGCTTGGATGGTGATCGACCCGAGCTACCGCTAAGATAAGCTTTCTGCTCCACAGATCCAAGTTGGACGTTAACCTACCCAGGCGATGATCAAAAGCACTGTTCAAGTTGGCATCAGTTTGGTCCCGTTTTCAGCTTTTGAACTCGAACACATACCATCGTCAATGCCAAAGTTCCTCCGTACCAATGTCTTCACAAAAAGCCTTTGGAACAAAAAGAAGAGAGCTAAGCTCATGCCAACTCCACACACCACGTAGATACTTATGACGGAATTGCGCTGAGGATTGTCAAAGTCCACAACATAACCCTCCGGTGGTGGAACCGCAACCAACGTGCCGTTCACCACAGACATGGGGAAAAGAGTAGCGGTAACGTAGCCTCACGTACTACAAGAAAGAAAAAGAAAAAAACGCACATCTATCAAGAGAATCATTCCAGAATGTTCGGATCTGTTGGCCTTACATAACCGAGTGAAGACAGCAGTCAGCGTCTAACGTCTCGGCTGCGTTTGCCTGTCGCCCCTTTTAATCGCATCTTCAGTGACATGACTGTGCATCCCTATCAAGGGTTCGGAAGGCAAACGTCTCTATACTCGAGACTGGGGTAAATCAGCAAGATTATCACAGGAAGCTCAATGAATGGTGTTCCCTGCAGATTAAGATTCGAATCCTTGTGCGCGAACCAACAGCCATCCTATTATGTATTTACTTCGCTATGGGTGAACCAACAGCCATCCCACTAATATATGTATTTGCTTTTTCGTTGGATACTACCACGTAGACTCATTTCCCCAGACTAGGGTTGTATCCTGTTTAACAGCAGGTCCTTGTAAACGTTGTTCGGATCACGGGCAGAGGCAGATGTAATTATTCATCCCGCTGTTGTAGCCGACAAGCTAGGACCATATTCGAGGCCGAGCCACGTCGCTTGCTCCCAGATATGGCTCCATGGGAATTCGGTTGGTTGTTATACGGATATCTATGAAGTAATGAGATTTTGAACCGCAGGAGAAGCGGAATATAGGGCAGGGGATATGCCCCCCTGACCCGGCTTACTAGGGAGCTGAAACTACGGGTTGCAGGGGCTACAAATCCTCAAAAATGACTCTTCTTATATAATTAGTTTTTCTGTTAATTCTCAAGAACTAATTTAGTGATCAATAAAGAAGATCAGTACCTCTTCAGGTACTATACTTGCCGCTCCTCCCGTTGCCTTATAATAACAGATATAGACTACGTGTCCCATTAGATTCGGTTAGGATTTATACCCCCTGCAGCCTATAGTCCAAACTAGCCTTCATGGATATGCTTCCCAGGACCCTGGATCTGTCAAGGATTAAAGCTAAAAGACCTCAGGTAAATAGGCCAGGACGGCAGATGCCGGCGCTATTGGGGCGAGGGGTTGTGAAATCTAAGGAATTCATCATGGCCATGTCAGCCAGGACCCGTTTAAGAGGTTCCTCTCAAAAGAACCCCGGAGAGAGTCTGGAGCCCTCTATCAAGTAACGATTGTGGCTAACAGGGTTCATAAACGTCAACCAGTCGGACCACGTTCCTTGACAGGTACCAAGAGCGGCATGGCTGGAACCCTAACGGTCATGATAAGATTGCCTGCTGAACCAACTGCTAACAAAGTAGGTTGAAAGTGATATCTCGGAGGGATCAAAGACGCCGAGAAGCGATCCAGTTAGCTGTGAGCCATTTAATGTCGAATATAAAGGTGCCTGAACCGTTTGTGTACCAGTGTTGGTGATCCTCCAGCGGCCTTTGACATCTTTCACGTGCCATTGCCCCCTTAAATATCAGTACTCTCAACCTGTCCACCATGTTAATTCAACCAATCGCAAAGTTGCTAGCAACAGCCCTTGTTGCTGCTCCCGGCGCCCTTGCATCAGTCGTTACCCGCCATGAGGCGAGAGATGCACAGACTCGAGCAGTAAGTAAATAGCCTGTCACCCCTTTCAATATTGCTCAGGTCTTTAGACTTTCGCATTAACGGCAATTCCGTGACCACTGGCTTTTGGTCGTATTCTGACAGTCTTGGTGGTTCAAGATGCTAATCCATGTCCTCAGTGTGCCGCCCTTTCGGACGCGGGATTTGAAAGCCAACTCTTGGTGCCCAGTCAGGACGAATACGAAGCGCGGGTAGATTCATGGTGGTCCGCTGACTCACGATTAACACCTGCGTGCATTGTTCAGCCCAAGAGTGCCCAAAATGTTTCAAAGATCATCCAAGTCCTCAGATACGAGACTACAGCCAACTTTGCCGTCCGCAGCGGTGGCCATAGTCACTGGGCGGGTGGAAGCAACATTGACAATGGTGTCACGATTGATCTGGGCCTCATGAAGGGTACTTCCTACGACCCCGATACAGCTTTGGCTTCCATCTTGCCTGGTGGTAAATGGGTAGATGTGTTCAAAGCCCTCGAGCCACATGGCGTAGCCGTTCCTGGCGGCCGAGACGGCAATGTTGGTATCGCTGGTTTCTTGACTGGAGGAGGCAACTCGTACTACACTGGTCGTGCTGGCTTTGGCTGCGACTCCATCGTCAGCGCCGAGATCGTCCTAGCTGATGGCAGAATCGTCAATGTCAACAAGTGGTGGAGTCCCGATCTTCTCAAAGCCATAAAAGGAGGCTCCGGAAACTTTGGCATTGTGACACGATTTGACCTGGCCACAATCCCAACCGGAAAGGTGTGGGGTGGCATTCGTGCCTCAAATCTGTCGCAGGCTGAAGTCATCACGAATTCCATGGTCAACTTCACGGACAACAACCACAAAAACCCCGAAGCCGCCTACTTGATTAACTGGACGTACAATCCGAGCTCATCTCCAGATGTGCTCATCGCTCAAGTCCTCGTTGACACCAACGGAGTCGAGAAGCCGCCCGCGTTTGACGAGGCGTTGCAAGCCCAGGCGCTGTCTGATGATACAAAGATTCGACAGATGAGTGATATGGCCGAAACTTACGTCCTCCCGTCAGATCTCTAGTGAGTTGCCAATTTCCCGTTTCTTGAGCAACTACCCTAACAGAGTTTTTAGCAATGTCTGGTTCAGCTTAACCTTTGTCAACGACGCTCGCATCATTCGAAAGGCTGCTGAACTGCACGACATCTTTGTCAAAGAGCTGCTGGCTGAGATCCCCGCGTCAGATATCGGAACTCAGAGTCTCTTCCAGCCCATTCCCAGACTCTTTGCCGACATTGGCCTCAAGCAAGGAGGAAACGTCCTCGGCCTCGACAGAGACAGTGGAAACTCGCTTATGTGGCTACTGTCATGTACTGCCAAAACTGCTGAGCAGGAAGCTATTTTGCGACAAAAGGCGACTGCCTTTGCCTCGGCCCTCGAGAGTTACTCAGAGTCAATCGGTGGTCTGCGAGAATGGCGTTACTTGAACTATGTCGACCCTGCACAGAAGCATCCTATCCTGAGCTACGGTAACGCTAATGTCAAGTTCTTGCGAGAAGTCGCTGCTAAATATGACCCGGAAGGTTTCTTCCAGACAAGGCGCGGAGCTGGCTTTAAGCTTCCGTAGACTGGAAGTGTTAAATAACAGCTTGAAACTAAAATAATAGAACATTGTACCTCAGTAGAAAGGTGGTTCATCTTCTGGGACTCTATATTTTAATAAATAATTAATTTATGTGTAAGTGTAGGAAAGTGTATGTGTTTACAAGTATACAAGTATATAACTATTTAAATGTACGGCTATATGAATGTATGACGTCCCCATTAACGGTCTATTCTAAATCTATAACTTTGCTCGTCTTTGCAGGTGCCTTGATAACTGATAACTTTAGAGGCCGGGGGCATTTCTGGTATCTGCAGGTAGCCTCTATCTCAGCTACAGCATTTATCAGCCACTTCATCAACAGCCAGAACAACACCGCTGATCGATCTGTTATGTTCTTTATCTTTGTTTCCTTTCTCTTCTACGGCATTGCTTATATGTCACTCTCTTAGGCCTGAATCATTGATATATTCCTATTCTTAACTCGTGGCCATGGTTTAACAACCGCTCTTAGAGCATCTTATACTGGCCTCATCACGGGTCAGCTCATCAACCCCATTGAGTTGTCTTCGCTCGGCTGAAGATACCCTATAGTCTTCTACCGTACTATTACTCTCTTGGTAGCGGTCATATGTGTCTTCTTTCCTCAGACCAAGCGTCTTAGCTTTATGCATATCCTTGGGCTTTTTGAGAGCAAGAGTATTACTGCGGTAACTGAGGATATTTTGGCCAAGGAAAATCTTGGAGCTGCGCAAGAGATTGCAATGCCAAACTATCTTTGGGTGAGATCTTGAACAGTGTGGCTTTTATCTTACGAGCTGATTACGTAGAACCTTATAGATTCGCTCTTTTCAACTGCGATTTGTCCTAGCAATGTAACTCTCCACTCAGTGGAGAGTGATTTTCGTTGATTCTGCTGTTGTAACAAATAAAACTACAGGGCGGACGTCATTCATAGTGGTTTACGTTACCAGTACATAGCTTTCCAAATCGAGAGCTTCGAAGTAAAATCACGAAAAGTACCAATATACTAGTAACGCTTCCTTGCTCTTTCTTTCTCAAGTGTCTCGCTTTGAATATCTATTTGTTTTAAGAAAAAATAAAGTTCAAAGTATTGTGATATGGACGTACATTTAGATAAACAAACTTAATCTACCCTAGTCTACTTTTCAGATAATACAGACTTGGGAGAAAGTTGGTCAATAGAATCAAACGGATCAGCTAGAATCTTGGCTGAAAGCTCACGGAAGATATTATGGTAAACTTCAACCTTACCATCCAACCCTCCAAATAGCTCGTCTAGCCCAGCCTGCATACCACCTCCGACATGGATACCTATCTTCTTGCGCCAGGCAGCCCCCTTGGGAATGTACTTCTCCATGGCAGCCCGGAAAAATGCCTTCTCACGGCCTCCAACAACCTTGCAAGATGGGTGTATGTTCAGGGCTGTTTGGACCACATCCGCATGCCAGTACACGTGAGAGAGCTTTTTTCCCCACGTTCCTGCAACAAAGTCCTGGAACTCGCCGCTGTGGCGCGCAAGGTCAACCTCGGTGATAATGTCTCGTATCAAAACATCAGTGTCGGTCGAGTCAGGCGGTAAACCGATGAGCATGAGATCGTTCCCGTAGCCAGTAAGGATGTTTTTCTCCTTGATGAGACCACTCCGCATCAAGGCCGTCAGGGTGATTTGGATGTCAACTCTCTCCCTCTCTGCCGTGCCCAAAGCCCTCATGGTCTCGGGAACCGCATCGAGGAGATCTTGGGTAGATAGCTCAAGACGAACGAGAGGAATACCCAAGTAATCTGCGAGTTCTTGGGCTTCCTCGTGCTCGTTTCCCCAGGGTGAGCCAGCACTATAAGCTGTCACCTTTAGACCTGAGCGTACGGCAAAGGTGGTGACAGCGCCTGAGTCAATACCCCCCGAGAGCAGAGAGGCAACCTCTTCATTGGGGTTTGTGACATCAGAGATTGCCTTTTGCACGGCCAATACAAAAGCGGACCCGGCTTCCTCGTAGTCCTCAATCTGAGGGCTCAATGCAGAAGACAGAGGGTCTTTTTGTTCTTGAGTGCTCAAAAGCCAACCGCTAGCGCCTTTTTGAAGTTGGAAGTGGGTGTGCGAGGGCAGTTGGTAAACTCCGTGAAAACTCGTGGTGCTATCGCGGTTGATGACAGTAGGATCGACGAACCCAACAGGCATCCCCCATTGTGAGCGGGTAGTGTTGAGCAAGAAAGCATTGGTACCAATAGCCCATGCCCTGGTGGTAGTGTTTTGGATGACATACAGCGGTGGGTTATTCATAGGTGCTGTTTGGAACCGAACGAGATCGTCCTTGACTTTGATCGAGGTGGTCCATCCGGGGAATTTTTCTGGTGCAGTATCTTGACCTAGCCAGGTGTATGCACCAGATGTCAAAGCTGCTCCCTGGCCATAGATCCAAACACCGTGAGGAGTGGTATGTTGGTGGGCTTTCTCGAGGGACGCAATGGCGAGGTTTGTCACCAAGATCCAAGACGGAACAGGCTGTACAATAGGACTTGAGACTCCGTTGGAAGATGGGACAATCATCTTGAAGGGTCTGTAGTGGGTTGAAGTGTTAAATCAGGCTGTGCTCAAAGATGGAGGGAGCTGATTGTTCTTGCTGTATGGTAGGTCTTAATCCTCGTTGGTGGTAAAGCAGCATACATATATACGTCTATTTAAGCCATGATAGCGAGGGAAGTTCGATATGCCGTGCTCAAAAAGTCGTCGTTGCATTAGAAAGTCACATTGAGGTCCAGTCGGCCATAGCACCTCTTTGATCCAAGCCTTGCGTTATGATATTTCCTATTTTGGGGAAGATGTTGCAGTATAGCCAGTCATTGTCTTATGCAGGCATTAATGTTTGTAATACACCCCTCGACGATCTCTCGGGGTTCCTTTGTAGATGCTCGGTGTGATCAACAATGGGGATGTTTCACTACACTGTAGCGGCCTACCTTTCCTCCACAAGCCGGTCTGCTTGAGATTGGGCAATGGCGCAATCAAGGTGAAGCGAAAAAAGCTGACAAATTGAGACGGCGTGCGTTGGCAATGATGTTTCTATCCCAAGTCGCGTCGGGTGGAGAAGGCGGCTTTCCTCCTCCGCCTCGATATCCCCTCGCCGCGTCTGCGCGCTCTGTGACTTTCTACGGTGTCTTCTCATCAAACTCAAATGCTCGAGTGGAGCAGAGAAGATTGTCTTTGGTTGATGATCCGGCAATTTTCTCCACATGTCAGATATTTGCGGTGACTTTATTGTTCTTCCGGAAACTTGATGATAGTATGGTAGTGCGGTGTACGTCACGGACACAAACATTCAAAGACAATTTGTTTTTCTCGGCTTGACCTTTTCGAGCATCGTTTATAGACCTGGTTCTCAATCAGCACAAGCTTTCAATTTTGTAATTACCAAGTTTCGAAATCTATCACCATGACTGCCTCTACAGCAGACGAGAAATCTCCCCAACAACTAAACAACAATCTTCCAAACGACTCAATCCTCGCTAGTAACTGTACTGGAAGCCACGATACTCCAACACCAGATGTTAGTTCTGATCCAGGTCCTCCCCCAGATGGAGGTTTCCAAGCATGGTCTCAAACAGTCGTGGCTCACCTCGTCATGTTCAACTCTTGGGGATATATCAACTCTTTCGGTTTCTTTCAGTCCTACTATGTCTCAACGCTAGAAGTATCTCCGTCGGCAATCTCGTGGGTCGGTTCCGTCCAGATCTTTCTCATCTTCTTCGTCGGCACTTTCTCGGGGCGCGCAACAGACGCTGGACACTACCAAAAGGTTCTTGTGGCTGGCATTTTTCTTCAGCTGCTTGGTGTCTTTATGACTTCTCTATCAACAAAGTACTGGCAACTGTTTTTGTCTCAAGGCATTTGCACAGGACTCGGGGATGGGTTGACCTTTTGTCCAACCATTGCGCTCCTGGCGACCTACTTTGTCAAGAGAAGGTCCATGGCTATCGCAATTAACGCCTCTGGAGCTGGCAGTGGAGGCATTATCTTTCCTTTGGTAGCCCAACAGCTATTGCCTAAATTCGGCTTTGGCTGGACAGTTAGGATAATGGGATTCATTATGCTATTCAACACAGCCATCATTCTAGTTCTAGCAAAAACCAGACTACCTCCTAGAAAGCTTGGACCAGTCGTCGAATGGTCCAGTTTCAAGGAACTCCCTTACGCGCTGTTTTGCGTTGGTATGTTCTTGAGCTTCTGGGCAATCTTTTTCGCCTTTTATTATGTGAGTTAACTCGTTCCCCGTGATCTGTTCAGTATCTGACATCTCATAGGTCCCTACCTACGGCCGAACTGTAATAGGCGTGTCGCCATCTACCTCCCTGACGCTTTTGCTTGTTATGAATGCAGTCGGTATACCAGCACGCATACTCCTAGCTGTCTTGTCGGACAGGTTTCTTGGCCCAATGAGGACATTGATCTTGACGACAGCTTTGTCGGGTCTCCTTCTCTATTGTTGGGTGTCAGTCAAATCCGAGGGCCGGCTTTTCGCCTTTTGCATCATCTATGGATCTTTCGCTGGAGGTGTCCAGAGTGTCTTTCCAGCAGCTTGCTCTGTGCTCACAACAGACTTGAATAAGATGGGTGTTAGAACAGGCATGGTATTCAGCGTCGTCTCAGTCGCTTGCCTGACAGGTCCCCCGCTTGCGGGTGCTCTCATTGAAAGGAATGACGGGGACTTCCTGTATGCCCAGGTGTTTGGAGGATCTGCGTTAATGGGAGGAACGCTGGTTCTGCTTGCGGTGGCAATTTCAAATGGCACTATCTCATTGCCTCGCTTGCGTTAATAGAAGTGCCACTTGAACAGTGTGTTATAATGTACAGAGTTTGCACCTCGCCGTAAGCCGCCTGCCCCTGTACTTGACGCTTCAAGTCTGCGTTCAATCCCTGTACGGTGTCTATCTGACGCCTATCACGCCATATGAGCTGATATTTGCGCTTCTCAAATATTTCGCTATTGCAATAGGAATCATGATTCTCTCACATGCCTAATACTACTGTCTGCTTATTTGGGCTTATCGCGCCTCTGGCCAAGTCAGTTAGTACCAGTCTATACTGCAAATTAAACATCATTTATGATAGAAATGATACCATTGACAATGACCAATCTTTGTAGCATAATAGAGCCGGCATAAATATCGGCAGAGAATCTGACAGGGAAGAGAAACAAAGTTCCGTACAGCTTTCGGGTAGATCCTTTCTGTAACCCTGAACGCCAGCAAGGGATCTCCTTGACCGGTGGATTCCGGGCATCGGGAAGCATCTATTGTCCGTCTGCAAGATCTGTTGGTACAGGCTGGGCAAGATTCAACTGCATTTGGGGTCTTCAGGTTACACAACTGCCGAGACTGGAGTTGAACCGATCGGCCTATCCCCCATGTGTGTTGGCGGTTAGGTGAAATGACGGGCTACTTTCTCATACAATGTCACATTTCATCTAGGAATTGAGTCATTTAACACTCCAGGGCTTGTGCAAACCCAGCCAGGGTTGTTCGTGCCGCCTTTGCTGGCCTGGCATGCGTTACTGTAACTCAAGCTCACCCATGCTGAAGTGACGGTTGGGAGGCATCTTGTTCGGCCATGATGGTCCATGTTATGGAATCCTGGACCTACCCACATCAAAGGAAGTTCTCGTCATATCCATGTTTGTGTATGCCGCACACATATATCACAGGTTCGCGCCATGCCGAAACATCTTCATTGTCCAACTCGAACACTTTTCAAGACCTACATTAAACCATCAGCTTAAAATAATCTTCACAATGACCCCTTCTTCTTTCTCAGACTTGTACAAGGATGTTTCCAAGGCTGATCTAGGCACCATCAAGTTCGAGAGCCTGTTTGACAAAAAGCATGATGCTCTTCAAGCCTTGATCAAAGCTTGCGAAACAGACGGTTTTTTCTATCTCGACCTTCAAGCAACAGGATCTGATAGGTTCTGGAAAGACCTGAAAACGATAGATCAAGTCACTAAAGACTGGTTCTCCCAATCGACTGAGGTCAAGCTGAAGACCCCTACAGTATCTCTTGCCCATGGGTGAGTTATTCCAGGTTATGTTTAACAGTCGTTGGGCATATCTTCCCTAGTACTTTACGAAAAGCGGATATAACTAACAGACTTTAGATTCAAGGCTTTAGGCAACCAGTCGGGATCTGTTGAAGGGCATCATGATGGTTTCGAAGCCCTAAAGGTTCGTTTGAGAACCATCAATTGAATGAAAACATGTTGCTGACTCTTTAGATCGGACGGTATGAATTGATGGGACGCTGGGCACTCGCTCCAGTTGTCCAGGACAATCTCAGGCTTTTTGATGAGTTCACTGCCTCTTGTCACTTCATTCTGAAACTTTTACTAGACTGCCTTTCTGACGGCCTGGGCCTGAAGGGTGAGGCTCATCTGGACATCAACCATCGTGATGATAGCCGGTCGAAGAGTACCCTTTACTTTCTCCACTACCCTCCTGGTAGCAGGGATCTCAAGAATGTCGGACAGAATATGCACACAGACATCGGCACCCTTACTCTTCTTTTCGCGCCGCAATGGGGTTTGCAAGTATTCTCCCCGTCGCGTGAGACGTGGGAATATGTCGAGCCGCGGCCTGGCCATGCTATTGTCAATGTCGGCGATACGCTTCGGTTCCTCTCCAACAAGCGGTTTCGTTCCGCGCTCCACCGCGTTCTGCCTTTGGGAGGAGTCCAGCAAGAGGACCGCTACTCTATCTCGTACTTTCTAAGGGCCACTGATTCAACTGAATTCAAGGACAGTAACGAGGAAGAGTCGGATGCAAAGCAGTGGTATTTGAAGAAGTATGAGATGTATGAGATGCCTCATGCCATTCAGAAACAGCAAACTGTTCTTTCGGGAGGAATGGCACAGGAACTTGGGGCATCTTTCTGAACTGCATTCTTACTGGGCTTGAGATTTGCTTATTGTTCTCTGTGCATTTCCTAGCGCTGTAGTCTGTCTTTATCGGTACATCTATCAATGAACACACTCGTTGTCATTCGTTGTAATTGTTTGTTGTTAATTGAGACACCTAGAATCAAGTTATCTACATGAAGTTTATCTTAACTTTTCAAAGAAAGTATTTTGCAGCAAATCCGTGAAACAACAAAACAAGTTCCATCACTATCTTGATTTTATCTGTCCGACTGAGTGTAATATTCAACATTGCAAGCTAAACCTTCAAATCTCTATATACGATGAGATCAGTTCCATGAAAAGAGAGCAATAGGAGCAACAATACCGAAACTCGTGATTCTAATCTCGATATTGCATAAACTACTGCGATCAGCCAGGAACTATTACTAAACTGTGATCGAGTCTGGACGTGAAGTGCCTGAAAATCGAGGATAACTTCCTAAACCGCTGCGAAGCAAGGACCAGGAAATTGCGTAATGTTGCACTGAATCTTGCAACGTCTCATCGCAACAGTTTTGAGTCATACTTTTCTTTCCCATCCAGTTCTGTTACCAGATCTTGGCTATGTGCAGGAGTGATACAGATCGACACGGCACGGTACTGAACCTAGGCCGGCAAGTATGTAGACATGCGTAACTCTAGACTACGAGAGAAAGAGAAAGAATCTAGAAAGTCAAAGTTTGTCATCCGATTCCAGGATCCCGACATGTAACCTTGTATTGGTAATCGAGATCGTTACGTTGCCGTGAGGTGATGGACTGTAGCATTCGCTCGGACTTTGTGACGGACACGGCTCATGAGATGCTTGACAGGTACGACAGGGAGCTGGGCGTTTGTCTGTAGTGTCGCGGTAATATGCAAAATATAAGTAGTATCTGAACTCTTGGAAGGTAAATCGACTCGCGTACCAGCAATCTCTGCCTTTATATAATTATTCTTCCACACACTGCACCAATTTCACTGCCTACCTTACACAATATGTCTTCTGACAATGCCTCTGCTATGGAACAAGCCCAGCTCGTCAGCCTGAACTTTGTGTCTCTTCTGAACAAGGATGAAAAGTCACTTTCGACCTTGCTATCCGCTTGTGAGAACCATGGCTTCTTCTATCTTGACCTTCGAGACTGGGACTCTGGCTCAATGCTTCAAAACTATGAGGCCGCAGGTCAGATCATGAAACAATGGTTTGATCAGCCGTTGGAGCAGAAGTTGGGAACCGAAACAATCTCTGATGCCCATGGGTATGTCCTACGTGATGATACATGTGAGGAGCTGAGTTAACAGTTCAAGGTATAAACCTCCTGGTGTACAGTCCGGGGTGAATGAGAACACACGTGATGGGTTTGAAGCATTGAGAGTAAGTTCAAAATCAAGACCAACAATTGATACGTTAAACTAAGCGTGCCATAGATCAGTCGTCTTCACCTGCTCAACCACAGCCATCTTCCTGGGATAGTGATCGAAAATTTGGAGCTGTTCAAAAGTTTTCAACTGTCAGCCCACTTTGTGCTCAAGACCTTGTTGGAGTGCCTTTCTGACGCAATCGGCCTCGAAGGCAAGGAACGCTTTGAAGACTACCACCCCGATGACATGCCTTCAAAGAGCACGCTCTTCTTCTTACACCATCCCGTCAGTGATGAGCTACAGGATAAGACGGCCCGAGGTCACAACGCGCACACTGACGTTGGGTCCTTTACGCTTCTCTTTAACGAGCAGCCCGGTCTGCAGGTTGTGTCACCCACGACTAACGCGTGGGAGTACGTCGCCCCAAAGCCCGGACATGCCATCATCAACGTTGCAGACACGCTTCGTTTCATGTCCAAGAGGCGTTTTCGGTCCGCAATGCATCGTGTGCTTCCACAGGGAAACAAGATGTCACAAGATAGGTACTCTACAGCCTATTTCTTACGTGCTGGCGACAGTGTTGTGTTCCAGGGCATAGACGGGCAGCTGGTCACAGCGGAACAGTGGTTTCTCAGCAAGTATCAGAGCTTCAATAAGACCATGCAGGAGCAGCGGATCGACTCAGTTGCTACTGGCGGAATGGAAAGAGATCTAGGAGTTGCTATTTGATGTATTTATCGTGGAAAGATGAGCAACGCATGCCTGCCGTTCGGTAGCACAACTGAAATTGATCACATATCTTCTTTCCTTCCTATACATGACGTTTTCTATCTTATGAAGATGCTACCAAAGCACACTATGGCATAGGAATTGTTCAGACACTCCTCATAGGCCACAATAGGTAAGCTGTAGCGCCGACGACTTTGTTGTATCCTTTCTCGTTTCCTTTCGCGACGCTTTCGGCATAGTCTCGCCTGGTAATCAAGACGGCTCGGCTTTCTGTGCGTTAGTTCCCTAGGAATGCCGAGTTGGATGCTCATCTCTTCCCCATATCGTACAGTAGCCAATTGTCAAGGGTGTTTCTATTTGCCGAGCAGAGACTAGCGCTGAGTACGAACTGTGAGGCTCTGGCATCGTCGCTTACAGTGCCGAGGTACTTTTTCTATGGCCCAGATACGAAGGCACTTTAACTATTGCTAATGTGATATATCAAGTTTCAGTACAGGGGAGAAGTTACACCACACGGGATCTATTTCCTAATCTTGAGGTTATATTTAGAGTTAGTAATGGTATCCATATGGCATTGAACATTCCGGCACCCTGACTCGCATTGTAACGCTACCTGTAAGACGTTATCTGCAATCCTTGTAAACTCGCTCATTGAACGCAGGTCGAAGTCCGTTCATCCAAAATCGATTCATGTTTCAGACAAGTCTTGCTGAAAGCGTCAAGAGCGCTACAATATCACCGGCATGAAATCGCCGCAAATGCTCTTTACTTGGAATATTAGAAATCAGAAGGTGACTTGTCATGATCGTATTGAGAAGTTGATTACGCATGCACGTCTCGTGAGGCATGATTGTCAGCCGGTAGTTGATAGCTATCTTATGGACCTGAATGTAGTCTCGGCAGTTCGTGTAAGTGCAAGTAATCATGATAAAGATGGGCCTTATATACGGTAGTACAAGACTATTCTTAACCCTCTCACTCTTAAACAAACAGAAGGCCATCTTCTGAGCATTCATTCAAACTTCCAAATTTCTTCATATCGGATTCAAAATATGGTTCATTTACCTGAGCCCTTGGCATCCTTTGAGCGTGTCCCTCTTTTGTTTGATAATCCTTCTCCACTTCATCTCTTACCACGTTTAACCAAACATCTTCAAAGCACCGCGTCTACCACCGTTCAAATCTGGATTAAGCGTGAGGACTGCTCATCTGGAATTGGACTTGGTGGCAACAAAATCAGGAAGCTCGAGTATGTGTTTCCTGGAGCTCTGAATGAGGGCTGCGACACTATCGTCACCACTGGCGGCGTTCAGAGCAACCACATGAGACAAGCGGTTGCCGTTGCGAATAGCCTCGGACTCAAGGCAGTTCTTGTGCCCCAAGGTCCAGCCAAGACTAATTCCGAGGCATACTATGTTGGCGGAAACGTGCAGGTGAACAGCATACTCGGAGCTGAGTACACAGCACCGGGTATTTCTCTCGAAGATGCTGCATCTATCCTTCGTGCCAAAGGTCAAAAGCCTTACGTGATTGCGTCAGGTGCCTCGGCTCACTTGTACGGAGGCCTAGGCTTTGCGCGATGGGCTTTCGAAGTAGTGGAACAAGAACAAAAGCTTGGCGTTTTCTTCGATGCTGTTGTTGTTCCTGTTGCTTCGGGAGGAACATTGGCTGGCATGATCGCCGGTTTCAAGCTTGCAGATCGTTTACAGTCCGTGTCGTCTACTGACCAAGCAAAGAAGGATGGTGGCCGAAAGATCATTGGTATTGATACATACAACAAGCCTTCTGGTGTTCTCGAAGCTTCAGTCTTGGAAATTGCTCAAAGAACCGCTCGACTCATTGGGCTGGAGGATGGATCTGTGCAGCCAGAGGATGTCATTTTGGACACTAGGTATAACGCTGGCACCCACTCTGGCTGGAGTGAGTTGACAGCCTCTGCCATTAGGTTGTTAGGGCGAACAGAGGGCATTATCTCTGACCCAATATATTCGGGACGTGCTTTAGGTGCGGTTCTTGACAAGGCCAAGCTGGGTGAATTCGAAAAAAGACAGAATGTGCTATTTGTACACACAGGTGGTCAAGCTGCATTGGGGGCATTCCCTGCCATTACTTGAGGAAAAGACTGCGAAGATCGGGATATCGAGATGAGTGCCTGGCGTGTGGCATTAGATAGTAGTTACAGTTAAACAGAAACCGCTGGTATTAGTAGGAGGGTATTAACAAAGTTATTTGTTGAGGATAGACTATATGGCTCTATAGTATACAAGGTCCTTTTTATTACTACTGATGCCAATGTATTACTAAGGGTAATAAGTGGTAAGACCAACTTTTAAGCTATTATTACAATACAGTCTTCCATATCATGTTTTATATTATATAGTCTTAAGGTTAGTATTGAAACTATTTCAGTTTTTGTGTCACTTCAGTAAGTGCCTTTGACCCCGTATTGTTAATATTAAACTCGCTCTCATAGAAGACAATTCGTGTACGGCGCGCGACACATTACGAAAAGTCTGTCCGTCAGCGTAAAATATGACAAATATCAGGCTTTGTTGAAACAACATCTGGGGTGGGGTTGATGTGGTCTTTACGTTGTTCCCTTTCTCTTCTCTCGTGAACGAAGACTTTTCAAGATGTACCTAACCATCTGCTCTTGTTGCTTCCTGTACGTCCAGCTGGCCCGTGCAGATGGTTTGGATGAATTTTGGAACAACCTGACAACTGATATAGCCCCCACTTCTATCGCTTTTTGTTGAGCAAATCACGAAACAGTAAGTCAAAGGCGTTATATATATAACAACTTTAAGAGATACATAGGAGGATATTGCCAATTAAAGATAAGAGAGACATCGAGTACTTTTAATACGTGCTTGAACCCACTCAAGGATCAAGTTAACGAGTGACAGAATTTGCTCTGGTGTGTGATCCGAATGTAAGTTAACCCTGACTCGCTCCTTATCCTTAGGCACGATGGGGAAGTGAACAACAAGAACCCGAAACTTGGCCTTATTGAGGAACTTTCCTAGTGCCACGGCCTCACCGGGATGAGTGATGATGGGAACGATGGGGGACTTGGGAGTGTCTGATGCCGGTTTCATCGGAATGGTGATAATGCCGAGGCGGTGGCAATCAGGCCAGACTGCATGGTTTGTGAGGGTGTCGTAGAACAGATTGATGTTCGACTGCACAAGAGCTCGTCTCTAATGTGCTGAGGTCAGTAATAGACTCTTGAGATAGTTCAAAGACTTTGAGACTTACTCTTTCGCCTTCAGCACTCGCCAAAATGCTGTACCCAACCTTGACCGCCACCAGCGTGGTGAAGGACAGCGCTGTAGAGAAGATGAGTCCACGTACACAGCTCAGGAGTACCTGCTTGCACTCTTGGCTTGCCAACACAACAGCTATCAGACTTTGGTTAGTTTTTCATGGCCAATGGTGATTGGAATATCAGAGTAGAAAGTCGGATTATAACTTACCGCCAGAAGCACCATGCGCTTTGCCAAAAGTGTGAAGTCGAATGGAGAATTCCTTCTCTAGACCAAGTTGAGATACAAGTCCCGAACCTTGCGGGCCTACCAGACCCGTCGAATGTGCCTCGTCGATCACAAAGACTGCATTTCCCATAGGAAGCTGCTCTTTGACTTCCATAATCATGGCTTCAAGGGGCGCCACATCGCCGTCCATGCTGTAAAAAGACTCTAGTGCAACGAAGACAAGAGATTGACCCAACCTGACTCCTGTATGCTCATCCTTGATGGTCTGCAAACGTTGACGTAGATTTGAAAGGTCGTTGTGAGTGAAAGGTAAGGCAGTTGCATGGCCTCTGTATAAGCCTTCCCGAACACTGGCATGTATCAGGCTGTCGTACAGCACAACGTCACCTGGCTGGGGGATGGTCGAGAAGATGGCGACATTTGCTTCGAATCCAGTGTTGAAGAACAAAGCACTCTCTGAATTGTGGAATCGGGCAATGTGCTCTTCCAGCTGGTAAAGGTAATCAGTCGAGCCCTCACCCCAGCGGGATGCCCTCCCACCAAGTATGAAGTCGGGATACTGCTGAAGCTCACGAAGAAACTCCCTTCCAAGGAGTCCTGAAGAGGACAAGGATAAAGTGTCATTTGAGCCAAAGTCAACCATGCCAGCCAAGGTGCCTGGTGCTGGTGGCTCAAGTAGCCATCCTTTCTTTTGCCGATTGTTGAGAATAACTTGCAAGTTCTGCTGCAACACCCCTGGTTTCGACATTGCGTATCCTTAATAACTTGAGAGAAAATGATAGAGCTAATGAAAGGGATACACCAACGTGGACAAATATTAACAGCCTGATCAGTGTACTTTAAACAAAAACTGAATTCCTACTTTAATTTCTATCAACTCCTTCGTTTGTTTCAGGGCTAATAGACTTGATGAAGACAACGAAACGTGTGACCCTGATATGCCGCTAAGCATGGCCCTTCTAGTCCTCACACGCCCACGATCCCTCTCACCGCCGGAATATAGCAAACAACAACGTTTACAACAGAGAACAAGGGTATTGAAAGAGAGAATACAGTGACCAACATCGTCCCACAAACGGACTTTGCTTCGCGTAGCTAATCGGAGACGATCCTCCATGGCACGGGGGAAAAGGCCATCAAACTCGGTACGACATGTCGAGTGTTTGATGTAACAAACAGATTCAGCTGACCGAGACCTTAAGTTTGCCTTGAAATATTACATATGCCAAGCCACTGAATCATCGATAACGCCTTATCTCCGGTTCAAAAATAGGCAGGTAGAAGCTAGGAAATGCGCTTTTACAAGCGCTGTCCTCCCATTAGTTAGATTATAGGTCCTTATGCTAGTTCTATTTGTGTTTGTCAAGCCAATTTTTATCGAACAACACAGCCAACGATCTGTTAAGCCTGGTTTCGACAAGTGTCTCCCTGCCTATAGCTGCATATCGCTTTGTTTGTCAAACACTTGCTGGGATCTGAAGGCCGCCAACCGGGTTTTAGGGCTGCATTAGCTTAACGGATATCATTTCCCAGGAGTTTGCACTTTTGTTTGCTTAGTTGGCTCGACCAACAACCACCCAGATACTTCACGTCAAACTAGCAGCCTCTAAACAAACAAGACCACGCTGCATATCTGAGCCGATCTGTGAGGGGTTTTATCAGGAGATACAAAGGGGCACTGAGGTAAAAATACTTGCGAACTTATTATATACCGCTAGCAAAGGAAGATACATGATCGTTATATGACTTCGTAAAACTAGATCACTCAGTATTTTATTCTTACTTTTCTCAAAAGCACGTTCTTCACTCATTAAACGAACATCAAGATGGAGAATCAAATCATTTCTTGGAGTGTGAAATCTCCGGAGGCTATCGCTATTGTCGACGGGGTTCGCAGTATCAGTTACGGCGAGCTTGTCGATAAAGCCAAGACATTTGCAAGGTTTCTTCAGGAAGGCGGCCTTGGACAGAATGAGCCTGTTGGGATCCTGTTGGATGTTGATTATCGACAAGTTATTGCACAGCTGGCCATACTTTTCGCTGGCGGGACTTGTGTTCCAATCTCGCCTACCATTCCATCCCATCGCATTGCAAATATGCTGAACGACACCAACGTCAAGTACGCCATTGTCGATGAGAATCCATCCTTTTCCTCTGAGCGCATAACTCTTGTCCGCTTCAGTGATGCGACTACGTCGCGAGTGTCTGACAGCGCAATGGATTCTAGTTCCCTGCGAGAGGAACCCCGTCGCACCCACATACTCTTCACCTCTGGCTCAACTGGTAAGCCCAAGGGCGTCCAGATCACCAGCGCTGCTATCATACACCTGGCAACCAATACCCCAATGACGCCACTCAGTCTCCAAGATCGGGTCGCCGCTTTTAATGACCCTGGTTTTGACTTGAGTCTGTTTGAAGTCTGGGTTACTCTCCTCAGTGGTGCCACTATTGTCATCATCCCCAAGGTCATAGTAGTAGATGCTACTGCATTGAAGAGCTATATTGAACGTCAGAGAGTTTCCATCATGATGTTTCCTGCCGCACTTTTTCACATCGTCGCCACGGCGTCGCCTGATTCCTTTCATTGCCTTCGACATCTACTCACAGCGGGTGACGTTGCCAACAGGGCCGCCATGCGTGCTGTTCTTGAGCACGACCCACCGCAACATCTTTGGAACACTTATGGTCCCACTGAATGCACAACTCTTGTTACCATGCATGAAGTAGATGTGAAGGAGACAATGCGTGACCGAATCGGAATTGGTCATGCTGTGGGCCAGATGAAGATTGTCCTCGTGGACCAAAATCAAAGCATCATCAACGATACCAAACAGCGAGGCGAGATTTGCATCGCTGGACCCCAGCAAATGCAAGATTTCTTGGGGCAGCAGGCTCATGATGATTCAAGGTTCATTGAGTACAAAAACGTGCTATCCAACGGGACTAATGGAGACATCCCGAAAGGCTCTGTCAGTTTGTACACTCGCTTCTACCGGACTGGGGACGTGGCAAAATGGAGAGATGATGGTGCCGGCCTGGACTTCATTGGACGAATGGATAACCAGTTGAAACGAGGAAGCTTTCGAGTGGAACTGGAAGACATCGAGAGGAACCTACTCGACAGTGAACTAATTGAGTCTGTCATCGTCGCAAATCATCCTGCAACAGATCTGAATGGTATAGCGGTTCTGATCGCGTTTGTTGTGCCCCGCGATAGAGCCACTATGAGATCGCAACATCTCATGTCATTTGCCCGAGACACGCTTCCCCATTACATGGTCCCTGATAGGATCGAGATCCTCGACGTCATTACCCCGGGCTCCAGGGGCAAGGTGGATCGTCAGGCCCTTTTGGCGAGCTTTCTCGGAGCGAATCCAACGCACGCAAGCTCGCATCTGTCGGACGGAAACGCTACGGCGTCAAAGACAAAAGCTACGCTAAAGAATCTCTGGGAGCATATCCTGAATGTCTCGTCAGTAGCAGACGACGATGACTTCATGACCCTCGGCGCCACCTCACTACAAAACGCTGCTCTCATCGCTGGTATCAAGAAGAAACTGGGACGTCTTATCTCCATGCATGACTTGTACTGCCACTCACGTTTCTCGAGTCTTCTGCATTTCCTTGAGAGCAGTACAGAGTCAATCACCGCACCCAATGATTCGGATAAGTGGATTGAGGATGTCAACACGGTAGATGACATTGACGAGATACCAAGCTGGGAAGACCAAGATGAGGGAAGGATCTTCTTGACAGGTGTGACAGGCTTTGTGGGTGCCTTTCTACTTGACGAACTTTTGCGCCAACCAAAGGTCAAACAGGTTGCTTGTCTGGTCCGAGGGCGGAACATTACTGAAGCTGCTCGTCGCATACAAGCGAATATGCAAAAGTACGACCTGTGGCCTGAGGACTGGGCACTGACTACCAAGATCATGGTGCTCCTGGGAGACGTCACGAGCCATGACCTCGCTCTGGGTTCCGCAAAGTTCGACTGGCTCGCCAACTGGTCCAGCGCCATCTTCCATCTCGCTGCCAAGGTCAACTTCTGCGACTCGTACCATGAGCACTACAACTCCAACATCCTCGGGACTCGCAACATGCTCCGTCTTGCTGCGCGAGGCCGGCGCAAGACGTTTCACTACGTGTCTAGCATCGACACTTGGGGACAGACAGGCTACTTCCTGGGCACCAAGAGAGTCCTGGAGGATGAACCACTACGGCCACATATTCAAGGTGTCAGGTATGACGTGGGCTACTCCCAGAGTCAATGGACGGCTGAGGGAATGGTGCGACGAATGAGAGATCGTGGGTTGCCTGTCATCATCTATCGACCAGGCTTCATCATCGGGCACTCTGTCACGGGAGCGAGCAATCCCAATGACCTTGTTTCACGGCTGATTGCAAGCTGTATCAGACTTGGCGCATGGCCCAAGCTCGACCTTGATCCTGCATATGTGACGGTGGACTATGTGGTCAAGGCTATGCTGCATATTTCACGCTCGACAAAGAATATCGGTCGATCATACAGCCTCCTGTCACCAGAGGTTGAAGAGTCAGTATGTGTCACCAGGACTTGCTCTCTACTCAATCAGGCTGGATATAGAGTGGAATTGAAAAACTATCCCGAGTGGATTCAGCAATTGTCTGAAAGAATATTCCCCGACGATCCTCTCGCACCTGTTATGCCGCTGCTGGAAGAAAAGGTTTTAGGTAACTTGACGAGACTTGAAGTGAGCCAGCATACTCCAGTCTACGATTCGGGAAATGCTGTCGATGCTCTCAAGGGTAGTGAGGGCATTCACTATGTTCTCTTGAGCCCAGAGGTGATTAAACGGTATATTGCGTTTTGGAAGAAAAAGGAGTTTTACTCTCTTTAAGAGGTTTATTGTAGCCATTTTCTCGATATAGTAAAAATTTACTTCATAATTTTTCTGTAGAGCGTTTCCGAAGTACAGTTGTTTATAGCAGCCCATGGGACAGAAGCGATTCCGTTGTCAATACTATCTTCCAGGCTACTTTACCAATCGTAGACTTGACAACACCATCATGCGTGGAAATCCGCAACTCTTCTGGCGACTTGCTTTGATCACACTCTCAATTACTCATATATTAGTCCGTAAATCTTTTCTTTTACTTTAACTTATAATAGTTTATTATAAGTTTATGAAGTAAATTTATAATAAATTATAGCTAATTGAGTCTTGTCAAGGTATAGAGTAGAATATCTTATAATATTTAAATTTAACGTATACAATAAGCAAGCGAGATAACCGCGTGAGCGGGACACCCTACTTTTCACCTTAAAGCCTTATTTTTAAAATTTTATAAAAAATCAGCCTTTAACCTAAAGTGGCTAAGAATATAATATAATATATTTGACGACTAAGTATATTTATAGATCTTATATAAAGATTTTAATTGAATTTTGGATAGAGTTATGGGAAGATATCTACTTTTACTATAAGATATACTATATTTAAAGGTTTTCTATATAAATTAAAATAACTAAAAGTTTATAAAGGTTACATATTATTAATAAAAACTATATTATTGTTAATACTTTATTTCTTTGATTTTTAGCTCTTTTTTTTTAAAGGTTTAAAGTGCTCTAGGGTAAGCTACTTTTAGCCATGTCGTATACTGTCCTGCTTGCTTATCTGTCTCGCTTGCTTATCATAAACGTTACTTATAATAATTACTTCAATAATTATTAAGTCCATCATAAACCGTTACTACTTATTACTAAAAAAGCAGTCTACCTATCCCTACTGAAACTCCGAAAGTTAACCCAAGTAAGATTACTACACCTTGTCTAGAAGCAGTCGTTAGAGCTGCATTCTCATTATTTCCCTTGTTTATCCCGTCGCCAGTAGCAGTTGGGCTGTCTGTCTCACTCTCCTCGTCATCACTCCCCTCTGCTTTGTCTAGATCCGACGGTTTATAAACCAAAGGTACTGCAGGCACGTATGTTGCCCAAGTATAGTCAGTTTTAGGGGGTAGGTCAGTATACCATGTCTCTATTAAAACTTCACCAGATGGTTCAGTTACGGTCACAGAGACACGGGACATGGTGAATTCCTCCATCGCGAGAAGACCGTTAGTTGTGTAAGCAGTAGCTCCATCAGCTCCATAATCTTCACCGTAGACTAGCTGATACGCGGAATAAGTGAATGAGCTGAGTGAACTGAGTGTTGACATGCAATACCCGTAGACGTCGCCGTGGTAATTACTGACAGTCTGTTAGCCAGTGGTATTGTTAAGAGCCTCATGATTTACCTAGGACAACAGTATGCAAGTGTCTCTGACTCGTCCAAGATGTTCGGCCAGATATTGGTTGGGTGAAGATCCGGTAACAGGGGATGGTGTCTATCTCCCGCTCGTGGTAGCTCGAATGCACCTGTTACGCTGATTTGACCTCCGCTAGCATGGGCCAGTGTCCCAACAGTTTGCCATCCTGAAGGACAAACAACACCCGGTGAAAAGTAAATGGAGGGGATTTCATAAAAAGTTGTGGTTTCGCTCTTTTGCATGGTAATGTTGATAGCCTGGGCGGCCTTGCCGCTGGGGAAGCAGTCACCCCAGGGTTTGGGGTAAGACGAGGGTACTCCAAGGTACTGAAAAGGCGTGGTCGCATTGGCAAAGGCCAAGTGATCGGTGCCAGTGGCGCATGATGACGGAGCTGTAAAGGTAGTTGTTAATGGACCCAGATTGTGGGCGCTGACCCTAAACCCCACGGTTGCGTAAGCCATATCAGCAAAATTTATGTCGATATCCGTAGTCTGCAGTACAATGAATCGATGGTGCGAGGCATGATGGGGTTTTTAGGTCCAGCGGATAAAGTGACGACTGAAATTAAAGTCAGCATTTGCTTATTTAATAGCTCATCCGCTAGAGTCGCTGAGAGGCACAGCTCATTTCGTTTATGAGGCAATTACTGGTTCTGGCGTGTTATTGTGTTTTAAGCACTCTTGGTGTATGTATAGGGATTAGCTAGAGTATAACTCGACGCAGGGGGTTTAGACACAGGCGAGAAAAATACTTTCACGGTGATGGCTTTATAGCTTCAGCTGGACTGACACTAGCACTTGGCATTTTCTTAATATGGATTATGTTTGTTCTTTACGTGCTGTAGGAGGCTGATACAATTATATAAACTATATTTATTAATATTTTTTTATAAAACCTACCTTACTAGCTATTAATAAAACTACTTTACAATAAAAACCTTACTTCCATTACGTATCTATCAAGAGTTATAATACTTTAATACACTTAACATTACACCCTATAATATCTACCAATATATGTGTTGTTTTGTGGTGATCCTCGTCGTAATAGTTTCACCTTGGTGGATTATGAAGCTAGTCGATTGGATGTAAACTTAGCTAGATAATACAAGAATAAAATAATAGTCAAGGCCTTCAACAAACTCCTGTCTCTCATTCAGCTAAGTAAAGAAGCTAACTAATCAGTACCTATTTCTCTTGCGATCCTCCGTAAAGCCTGTTCAAAGCTACCAAGCCATTCTTTAATCCTTTCCTGATGCAATAACTGCTTACTATACAGGACGGAGATATTGAGCCTCCCTCTCGCTACACCCGCGACAATTTCAAATAGCGCTGTGGCCTGCGCTTCGCCCGCCGAAAGGGGCTCGATATTGAACAAATTTGTGCCCTCGTCATCTTTGTCATTCTCGCCGTTGAGGCTGGTATGGCTGCTTCCGCCACTACTCTTGCTGGACATTTCTTCTAAAGAAGTCATTTCAAAGAGCGAGTCATTGCGCTCCAGCTGCTGGAACACACCGCCGTAGTTGAAGACGATCTCAGCAGGAAGTTGTTCCTGCACGAAGGACCGCGCTGATTCTGGAGTGGCAAATTGAGAGGCGAACCACGTGTCAAGGTTGTTTGGCGAGGTCTCGTTGGACATAGCGTTGTGTGTTTGGATGACGAATTCGAGCAGCTCATTTCGTTCTTGTCTTGTACGATGGGTTGTTGTATTAGAGATCGTAGATGCCATGTTGAGACTGGGGCCAACGCGCACAGGAAACAGCGTGGTAAACCAACCGACTGTCCTGGATAGATCCAGATTCGACGATTCATCCCATAATTCACGACCATGCCCTTCGTTCAGAATGGTGGGTAGAGTTCTGTCCTTGAAGGTCTGTCCAAAAGAGAAGATACATGCTGCAACCATCAACTCTATAGGTTTTGTGCCTATTACGTCGTTGCAGGTCCCTAGGATTGCGGCTGTTATTTCTTGGTCGACAGAGAAGGAGAATGTGGTTGTGTCGGCGCCAAAGGTAATAGCATGGGTACCCTTGCTCCAGTATGATATCTGCGGCTTGGGAATGACCAGCCGCTGTTGGGGGTCTGCGGTTAGACCTCTGGCATGCTGGGCTTGAAGAGATGACCAGCTCTGGAATGATGTAGTTGGCGGCGGTAGTAAGGCTTCACAGATAGAATCCGATGTAAGCAGATTCTCTAGATCGCCGAGGATGATACGCCAGGAGACGGTGTCAATAACAAGGTGGTGGATTGCCATGAAGAGCATCTGGTCACCATCAACTTCGAACAGTACGGCCGTAACTAGCGGCCCGGTAGTGAGGTCTAAGCTGCCTCGCTGGTTCTGAATGACTGTCGCAACCTCTTCATAGTCGGAGCACTTCTGTAAAAAGCAGCGAACTGAATCCTCTGCTGATTTTGCGATAAGCTGCTCCCAACTCCCGGCTCTGTTCTGCCGGAAATGGGCGCGAAGGATAGGATGGGCCTGGACAATTCTGTAAAGTGCTGACTCGAGCGAAGGTTGTGTAATGGAGGTCTTGGGACGAAGGTAGAAGTACTGATCGAAGCAAACCCTGGGGTTTGGTTGTTGGAGGAGGAACATCTGCTGGATGGGCGCCAATGTAACCGAGTTGCTGCCGTTATTGCCACTGTCATCCTGGTCGTAAACATGACCATTTGTATGTGGCGGAGCATCAAGGCTGTCCACATGACAGGCCTCCAATATTCGACTGATTGTTTTGAAGCGTGTTATGCTTGCAGTCGAGATGTTGAGTCCCCGGAGGCGTGCAGCAGATGATAGCTGCATCGAGGTGATAGAATCACCACCAAGTCGGAAAAAGCTATCATCGAGTCCGACGCTAGCCGTGCCAAGGTTGAGAACTTGGCCCACGATCTCGCACAATAGCTTCTCGGCATGCGTAGAAGGATCTCGCTTCGCTCCCTCAGCCCGTTGAAGGGCAGCAAGCTGTGTGACGGAAAATGACGAACCCATCTCTCTCAGCTTCTTGCGGTCTGTCTTGCCTGAGGTGTTCAAGGGTAGCTTGTCAACGACAAAATACACCGATGGAACCATGTAACTCGCTAGTAGCTTAGAGATCTCCGTCTCGAAGCTCGAGTTAACTTGAAGAATACCGATACGCATCCCGTTTTGTATATTTGTGAATGATGCGGCTGCGTCGCTTCTTTTCAATACCACGAACGCCGCCAGAGCCGAAGCCGTGCTTTGGCCAACGGGGTTGATGACCTCAGCCACGACCTGAACAGCATCGGAAAGGCACTGCAGAACCGATGCCTCTACACCGGCGAGTTCCACTCGCTGCCCACGTATCTTAACCTGCGTATCCTTTCTGCCCACATACATCAGACTTCCATCCGGGCTATAAGACACCAGGTCGCCAGTCTTGTAAAGTCGACCACGGCGTCCAGAGTCACCTTGCGCGAGCCAGCTGGGAGTATCGATGAACGCGGCTTCAGTTTTCGACTGATCGTGGAGATACGCCCTTGCAAGAATATGACCCTCGATCAAAAGCTCTCCAACAGCGCCTATGGGAAGTAGTGTACTGTGATCGTCTGGGTCAACAATCCAGCTTACTCCACCAGTGGCTTTGCCAATACAAGCAGGATTGATGTCGTTGGATGCTTCAAGGTCGATAGTGGCAGTTGAGCAGAGCACAGCGCACTCTGTAGGGCCATAACCATGCAGCAATGTCTGTCTTGGTCGTGACCAACGTTTAAAGTCCTCAATGGTTGACGATTCTCCCGCCAACATAAGGGTCTCTAACGTGGGAACGGTTGTAGGATCGAGGAGTTTGGCAACAGAGGGTGTGAGATATGCTGTGTTAATGGCCATCTGCTGGATACTGCGCGCGAGGTTATTTCGAATGTCGTTCTCAGATGGTATGCACACGGTGCCTCCGTAGATTAGGGTGGTGATGATCTCCTGGATCGAGGCGTCGAAGGCATACGAGGCGAATTGTAACACCCTCGAAGTCGTTTTCAGTCCTATTGCTAGGCCGTGATGCGAGCAACTTGTCGCCACAGCGTGGTTCTCGAGAATGACACCCTTAGGCTGGCCCGTACTTCCACTCGTGAAAATGACATATGCGGCAGAGTTGGCTGTGCTTGACTTGGGTGCACTATTGCTGATACCAGCCTCTCCAAATGTGGCAAGAAGTTGAGGACCAACGGGAATAACTGGTTCTGAGTTATCCTTGAGTTGCACATCACCAGCAAGCTGCTCCGAAGTTAGTATGATACTGGCGCCAAGTTGTCGCAATATCGTCTCTTGGCTGTGTGCCGACCGCGCAGGATCAAGCGGTACAAACGCAGCGCCGACTTTGAGAACTGCGAGCATGGAAACAACCGCCCAGATAGACTTCTCGAAATACAAGGGAACCATTGACCCTGGGGTAACCCCAAACTTCCCAATCAGATGTGAAGCAAGACTCGAAGACGCAATATCTAGCTTGCTGTAGCTCATCTCGCCATCCCAGGCATTTACCGCGGACGCATTTGGCTGGATGTTGACTCGTTGCAGGATAAGGTCTTGGACACATTGATGCACAGGACCCGGGACCTTCTTGTTCCATGTCCACAATAGCTCCCTATCAGCTGGGGACACTCGGTCGATCTCACTGACATGCAAGCCAGGGTTCATAGTAGACAACTGTCGTATAAGAAATCCAAACTGTTGAAGCACCTTTTCAGCTCGCCATTGAGGGAGAACACGCGGGTCGAGATAGCACCCCAGATGTATACTTCCTGAGGCAGAGGCGCGAGATACCACGGTCAACGGGTATGTATTGAAATCGACCTCCTCGGCCGTTGCTTCGCGCCAGACGCCGAGATCTTCATATGATGACTGAGCATCCTGGTTGTTGTCGTCTTCTTCGTGTGGCTGGATAATGAGCAAAGTCTTGAAGTCGGAACCTCTTGATGTGTCCTCGCTGATCCTGGATATTTTTTGCAGACCGAATTGCTCATGAGGTATCATAGCCGTTGATTGGGCTTGTACGTCATGAAGAAACTGCATTACTGTCGATTGCATATCTCGTTGAGGAATACTAACTCGTACTGGCACAGTAGCAATGGTTGGGCCGATCATGTCTTCAATACCTGGGACCGGGGCGCCACGACCCGAGAGTGTTACACCAAAGACAATATCCGATGAGGAAGTGTTTTGGTATACGGCCAAAGCCCATGCAGCCCTGATGATTGTTGCGAGAGTGATATCGGACTCTCTTGCGGGAGGCATTTCAAAGGATAGGCCGGTGGAAATGTTGGCATTCACCACGCCATCGGATACAGATGGCGGGACAGCTGGGAAAGCTGTTGAGTCGTAACCAGCGAGGTAATCATGCCAGAATACCTTGCTTGCCATTTCGTCTTGTCTGAGTAGGTAGCTTACAAAGGTATTCCAGGGCGGTTGGTTTGGAACGGCTGTGAGCTGGCCATGATAAATGTTGTGGACCATGTTCTGAATGGCAGGAAGTGATTGACCATCATAAATGGAGTGATGAATTGTCCACACAAGATAACTTTGGCCGCCACGCCCATCTCGAATTATGGCAAGGCGTGTTAGTGGGTCGCCAGGTTGCATGGACTCGGCCTTGTCGAGCTCCAGATACGCATCTAGGTCATTGCCATGCCTCCACTGAGTGCTGCCGGGTTTAGTCACAACTTGAAACACAGCGCCGCTGGAGAGGTGCTGCATAATTCTGGTCCGTAGTATCGGTGTACGCCGTTGGGCATCTTCCCAGGAGCGTTGTAGTTGTTCAAGATTAGTATCTGGGCTTATCTGCATGATGTTTTGAAGAACATAGTCCCCGGGCTTCTTTGCTGTAAGCGCCATGAGACCATGCTGTAAGGCTGTGGCTGGATAGATATCCTCAACAGCGTCAACAGCAATGGAGCATAACTGGGCCATCTCCTTAACAAACTTATCCAAAGTTTGTGCTTGAATAGAGAGGAGGGAAAAGGGCAGCAACTCCTCTTGCTTGAAATCTGCAGCCTGTGAGTCCTCACTGGCCTGGAGTTCGCTTGCAAGGTCTTCTAACGTTGGATATTGGAAGACCTGTGCAACAGAGAGTCCTAGACCGGCCTTTCTGGCCATGGAAACCAAGCTCATAGCTCTCAAAGAATCTCCACCAAGACGGAAGAAAGTATCATCAAGTCCGATTTGGGTGGTTTCGATACCTAGAACCTGCCCCCAGAGTGACTGTATAGTCTTTTCAGTGTCGTTGGTTGGTTTTCGTTTGTCCTTGTTGGCTCCATGTTGGCTAAGTTGCGTCAGGGAATATGACGAGCCAATGTCTCTAAGTTTGCGGCGGTCCATCTTGCCTGAAAGAGTCAATGGCATCAGGTCGACAGTGAACCAGACCGTTGGGACCATGTAGGTAGGTAGTCGACGAGAGAGAGACTTTTCGACGGCTGTACTGCTGGACAGTGAACCAACGCCAATACCATCATGAACATTGCTGATAGTTCTCTCATTATCCAGAAGGACAAAGGCAGCGAGAATTTGTCGGTTTCCCCCTTTGCATGATGGGTAAATGACTTCGACGACAATCTCTTTAGCATCAGACATACACGCTTTGATATGGTACTCGATCTCTCCAAGTTCAATGCGCTGTCCACGTAACTTGACCTGTGTATCCTTGCGGGTCATGTAGGTTAAGCTGCCGTCACTTTGGTACCTCACGAGGTCCCCGGTTTTATAAAGCAAACCATCACGACCTGAGCATGAGGCTGAGCCCATGAGTAGGAACTCGGGATCGCGGATGAAAGATGCTGCTGTACGCATCGAATCGTTTAGGTAACCCTGACCGACAATGGGGCCCTCAATGAGCAGTTCACCGACTGTTCCTGGGGGGGCAAGGGAGTGGTGGTTCATCGGATCAACCACCCAAGTAACAGCCCCTACTCCTTTTCCAATTCCCGTAATTGCTCGAGGGCCTTGGTAATCGTTGATGGTGCTGGTCGGGGTACACTCTGACGGGCCGTAACAGTTTACCACTCTCACACGAGCCGGCCAATGCGCAATGTCGGTTGATCTCAGCTGCTCTCCGCCAAGAATCATGGTATGTACCAGCGGTATCTCGACAGGGTTGAGAAGACGACATACTGAGGGAGTCACGTCGATAGTATTGACATTGAATCGGACGATTGCTTCGGTCAGACTGTTTTTGCGCTCCTCTTCAGATGGCACACACACGCAACCGCCAGAGGCTAGGGTCATCATCAAGGTGTTGATAGAGACATCAAAGCTGTAAGAGGCAAAGTCAAGGATCCTAGTTGCTGGGTTGAAGCCAATGCGGTGTGCTTGGTGCATGATGGCCGAGGCAAAGGACCGGTGGCTTATCATTGTGCCCTTTGGTTCGCCAGTTGTACCAGAGGTGAAGATGATGTACATCAAGGATGACGGGTTACCTCTGCTTCGCTCCCTCGATAGAATGGGGTAATCAAGATATGACGAGTTGTCAGTGACGATGACCACATCCACTACCATCTTGGACAGGAGACGGAATGAGGAACTTGAAGATAGTCCGATCTTTGCGTTGACTTGTTGAACAATCTTGGCGAGACGGTCTTCAGGCTGCGACGGGTCAAGTAGAACAAAAGCACATCCAGCTTGTAGCACTGCCAGTACAGCGACTGCAGTCCATTTGGACTTTTCAAAGCAAACGGGGACCACGCTTTCGGGAGCAAGACCGTCTTGGATCAAACAGTTGGCCAGTTTTGCTGCGTGTTCCGCCAATTCTCGGTATGTCAGTTCGCCGTCCCAGCTGCAGATAGCAACCTTGTCAGGGCAACTAAGTGCTCTATCTTGGATGAGTCCATGGACGCAAATCTCATATGTTTCTGGGACTAGACGATTCCTATTCCAGATCTGGTCGCGTGCTTCAAGGCTCAAAGCGTCGAGGTCTTTGATGGGCGACTGGCTATTTGATATGATGGACTTGACTGCTGTACTGAAGCACTGCCCAATCTGAGCTGCTTCTGTGTCCCCCAAGATCCATTTAGAGTCGAGCATGACAACGATCTCGTCGCGAGCATCAATGGCACGCACTGATATGCCGTACTGTTATTACTGTTAGTTTTCAGTCGTGTCAGTCCCATATCCAACCATGACCTACCTCGGCTGGATCATTTCCACCTATCATCGAAACTTCAACACCATCACTGCTGCCTCCGTTACCCCGCCTATTCTCTTCTTCACCTGGACTACCCTCTTTTTGGAACGAGATGACACTATTAAACAACGTCTCAGTGCCTAGCTCCAACGCACTATGCACCGCGGCCAAAGGAACGGTCTGATACGGCAGACTCTCGAGATAGGCAGTATGCAATCCTTGCAACACCTCAGCAGTGCTCTTTGCGCCATCAAGCTGCACACGACAAGTCAACATGCCAATCAAAGGCCCGAATATTTCCTCAGCACCGTCAATTGGTAGATCCCGCCCAGAGCACACTATGCCAAAAGATGGATCTAGTGAGCCAGTATACCACCGTAGGACAATTGCCCAGGCTAGCTGAATGACGGTGGCAGTAGTTATCTCGTGGGATTTGCAGAATTGGCGGATCTCGGTTGCATTCAAGTCGGGAACTTGAATAGTCGTGCCCTGGTGTTTGTCTTCCTCTTCGGGGCCAGCTGATAATGTTGACAAGTCTGGGAAGTGGCATGGCTCAGCACCAGCAAGTCGTTCTGCCCAATAGTTGACTCCCTCATCACGCGATGGGACGTCTACGAACGCGACAAAATTGCCATAAGAAGGTGCAGAGAGAGCCATGGAGACACTATCGCCTCGGTAAGCTGCCTGCAAGTCCTTTGCCAATAGAATCGTCGAATGCCCATCGACAATAGCATGATTGATCTCAAGAACGAGATGCACTTCATAGTCGCTCAATACGTGAATAGAAAGATGATGTTGGAGACCTGAAGATTTGTAACGTGGCGGATCTTGTGAGCGGACAGAATGCAACACGTTCGATTCAGTGGATTGGCGGTATGTTTGTATGCTGAGGCTCGGCTTTGACAGGATAATCTGCATGATACGGCCATTTCCTGGAAAGTGGTGGATAAAAACCGCACGGAGGAGTTCATGGCGTTGAGTGACAGTTTGCCATGCTTTTTGTAATCTCTCCAAGTCGATTGGCTTGCCGTTGGGACCAGTAGACGAGACCTTGATCACCAGACGGGAGTGGTAGGTTTTGGCATCTTTGACTTGAGAGATCAAGATACCCTCTTGCATAGGCGTTGTAGGATAAATCTGATCAATGTCGCTCATCGAAGAGATGCCCAAACTTGGTACAATAGTGTCTTGGAACTCATCGATGGCGTCGTACGAGCCAAAGACACCAGGGAAGTCAGACATGGTCAGTCGAGCGGCCCCGTTGGCGATAAGATAGTGGCTGAGGGCCTCCAGAGTGGCCTGATACTTCGATATCCAATCCACTATCTTTGAGTGAGAGCCTATACTTTTGGGGTAGACAAAGTTGACCGAGAGCCGACCGCGCTTGACGACAGGCAAGACATCGAATATGGCGTGGCGCCTGAAAGCTGAGACTGTTGTCTCTTGATCAGCCCCGGAGAGCGGAGGTGCCACGTCCTGGAAGAAGGAATCTTTACGTTCAAGTTGTCCGTAGCCGCCGCCATAGTTGAACATGATCTCTGCAGGAAGATTTGAGATGAACTTGTCGGCGTCCTCCTGATTGACAAATTGAGAGACAAAGTACGACCATCCGTTGTGTGGCATGTTTCGCATCAAGTCCTTGGTTTGACGGATATAATCCTTCAATGTTTTTTGCTGGTTTCCAGATATGTCAATTGGTGCCATGATGGTGAACCAGCCGCAAGTCCTAGAAAGATCCAGATAGTCGTCCCACACTTCTCGACCATGACCCTCGTTCCAGACAGTGGGCAAGGATCTATCTTTAAAGGCCTGTCCAAATGCGTGCAGCAGAGTCGCGACCATTAGTTCGATAGGCTTTGTCCTGAAGCTAGTGTTGCATTTGCCGAATAGTGCAGACGTTGCTTCTGTACTCAGTGTGAAGCCGCGGCTTGTTGTGTCTTGAAGCTTTTCATAGCCGGGATCAACCTCCCAGTAATACAGCATTGGCGTTGGGATATCGCCAAATAGCTTCTTGTCATGAGAGAAATGGGTCTCGGCGTATGTCTTTTGCAAATCACACCACGATGGGAATGACAAAGGAGGCGGCGGCAAAAGAGTTGAAGTATCGGCTTCTCTCGAAGTCAGAAGAGTCTCAAGATCTTGTAGTACGACTCTCCATGAAACCAAATCGACAACGAGATGATGGACGGTGAGAAACAAGTTTTGTCCATCAGCCTTGTCAATAAGAGCACCAGAAAGGAGAGGACCTGCTGTAATGTCTAGTGTCTTGCGGCAGTGGGAAATGGTAGACATTATAGTGCTCTCGTCGGTGCACTCTTGAAATTGCAGCACATACGAACCCCTGGTATCGGGTAGGATATATTGTTGCCACTGATCGTTTGGCCCTTTCTGAAAACGTGCTCGCAGCATAGGGTGAGTTGACACGATGACATCAAGAGCTTCGGTCACTTGTTGGTGGCTCACAACCGTGGCCAGTTTCAAGTAGAAGCATTGGTCAAACTCAACATAAGGATCCAGTTGATATTCAAAGAAGACCTTCTGAATCGGGCTGAGGTCAAAGGGCTGTCCAGGTACCACATTTTGGAGGGCCGTTGTCCTGTTCTGAAGTGCCATTGAGTTAGCTGAGACAGTAGCACGCTGAGCCTCCAAAGCCCCGAGGATCCGGCGGATGGTCTTGTGCTTGAGTATTGTGGCAACTGGAACGTGAAAGGATGATGAGCGTAGCGACGAGGAGACCTGCATGGCTATAATAGAGTCGCCGCCAAGACGTAAAAAGCTGTCATCCAGCCCGATTGTACCAGGTGCGATATTGAGAAGACGAGTCCAGACGTTTTGCAGCAGGCATTCGTCCTCTGTCAACGGCATGGCTTTCTTTGCTTCACTCGCGTCGCGAGGCTGCTCCATAACCGCCGTGTAACAGGCTGCACCCAGTTCTCTTAGCCTTCTCCGATCAGACTTGCCAGAAGTGCTAAGTGGCAGCTTGGCCATGTTGAACCACAAGGTAGGGACCATGTAGCTCGGGATCCTGTTGGACAGTGCATCTTCGACCTCTGATATCGCTGGAACCATACGAATACCAAAGTCGCCCGAAACTGTTACTTGGTTGCCATTATCATCAACAATGAAGGCAGCAAGCATGGGACCTGGAGCATCTCCAGCTGACATAACCTCGACAACAAGTTGCACATCGGGCATGCACGCCTGAAGATGATACTCGACCTCGGCCAATTCGAGTCGCTGTCCCCGGATCTTGACCTGCTTATCCTTTCGCCCAATGATCAAAAGCCTACCGTCGGGAGAGTATCGCACCAAGTCACCAGTCTTGTACACGACTCCGTGTCTTTTGGAAATCAGCCATGTTGGATCTTGAATGAAGGATGCTGCAGTACGATCAGGATCATGGATATAACCACGTGATACTGAATGGCTTTCAATGACAAGCTCGCCAACTGCGCCAACAGGCATCAACCTGTTGGTGTCATTAGGGTCAACGATCCAAGCGTTACTCCCAAATGCTTTGCCCAAGTCTCCAGCCGTGAGCTTCTGCCCCGGGCCAGGCGTCTTAATTCGACTTCCGCAACAGACGACAGTGCATTCCGTAGGACCATATAGGTTAAAGATGTTCTCAACAGAACCCAACCAGGGCTCGAAATCGGAGGGGAATGATGGCTCGGCGGCAAAGATTAGGGTCTTCATGGAAGGTATATCCGAAGGTTGAAGTAGGCGGATTACTGAAGGAGTCAGCACTGCAGTGTTTACAGAGAACGATTGTATCGATCCCGCTAGGTTCCCTAGTATGTCATCTTGTGACGGAATGCAAACACAGCCACCAAAACTCAGAGTTGTCATTATTTCCATGATACATGCGTCGAAGGTATAGGCGGCAAATTGCAGGAAGCGAGAGCCATCAGTCAGCCCGAGAAACGTTCCATGGTGGCTACAGCTCGAACTGACGGCACGATGATGAGTGAGAACACCTTTGGGTTGACCTGTTGTGCCTGAAGTGAAGATGACATAGGCTAAAGAGTCTGGGTCTGCTTCTTGGACCATGTTGCCACTAGTCAAAGCGTGGTTTGACTGTAGGGCCACCAGTGCCTCAGGCCCTATGGACAAGACAGATCGACCCTCGCCGAATTTAAGGTCCTGGTATCTTTCCGAAGTGAGTATCAGTTTGGCGTTGACCTGTTTGAGTACTCGTTCTCGACGTTCTGGCGCTTGTGTTGGGTCTATGGGGGTAAAAGCAGCAGAAGCCTGGAGCACAGCCAGCATGGCAACTACAGCCCAAGCGGACTTTTCAAATGACAACGGCACTATAACACCTTTCCCGACTCCTAAGCTCCTGAGGTAGTTCGCGATGAGACTTGAGCTTGTCATCAACTCGCTATAGCTCAGTTTTCCGTCCCAAGCGTCAACAGCGATAGCACCAGGCTGTCGTGACCCTCGATCGCCAATAACGTCGTGGATACACTTGTCGACCGCGTCAGGGAGCTTTTCATTCCATCGCCATATGTCCTCAATGTCAGCAGGTAGTGGACCTGCCATCTCGGCCAGCGGCCTTTGCGGTTGTGCGTTCAGAAGCTGCTCAGTAGAAGCCACGAAATGATCGAGAATCCTCTCCATTCTCCACCTCTCAACAACATTGCAGTCAAAAGCACATCCCACCCTGAAGCCCCCATCATTCTCGAGCTGGCATATGATAGTCACTGCGTATGTTGTGAACTCTTGCGTCTGTAGGGTGTTTTGCCAGGTCCCCAACCCACAAGTATCATGCGACTCGTGCTCACTCTGCACGGGTTGGATGACGAGCAACGTCTGGAAGTTGCACGCCTCCTGACACTCTACGCTGAGGGTAGCAATTCGATGTACTCCCGTCTGCTCATATGGCATGGTCGTAACTGCTGAGTCTCTAACCTCAATTGTGTACTCTGACACAGATGTTGTTACGTCTGAAGGAACGCGCACGCGCACAGGGATTGTGGTTATGGTTGGTCCGACGATCTCCTCGATCCGGGGCACTTCCACGTTGCGCCCTGAGAGGGTCATTCCGAACACAACGTCGTCGACACCAGTGTGACGATGTATAGTCAGCGCCAGAGATGCTCTGAGGGCAGTGGCTACAGTGATACCCTCAGGGTTCGTCGGCAGTGACGCACATGCTCGCTCGATGATGGTGTCAGCTGTTACAGCGTAGCCCGTGCTGGGCAAAGAAGGAAACGTAGGCGAGTCGTAGCCGGCAAAATAATGTTTCCAGAACTTCAGCGGCGCATCATTATTGTTGTTCTTCAGCATGTGCCTGACGAAGAGGTTGTACTTGGGCAGTGGTTGCAAGGACGAGGTTCCGTTGCGGTAGGCCATCTCAACCTGACTCTTGATCAGAGGCATAGATCCGCCATCGTAGATGGAGTGCTGAATAGTCCAGACAAACCAAGTCTTTGGACTCGTCTCGTTGGATAGTATCGCATAACGAGCGAGAGGTCGGCCGAGATCCATGACCTCAAGTTTGTCCTTGTTGAGATACTCCTCGAGGTTGTTTGCCTCTCGCCAGTGTATTCCTTCTCGTATTACCACCTGCTGTAGGCCGTAAGTGTCGCTCTGGATGATTCTGGTTCGTAAGATGGGGTTTGATATCACGGTATGCTCCCAGCTCTGGCGGAACCGAGACACGTCAATGTTGTCTGCAAGCTCCATGATACTCTGAAGGACATAATCTCCAGGGCTCTTGATTGTCTGCGCCACAAGCCCTTCTTGCATGGGTGTGCATGGATACACGTCCTCAATGACGTCGATCGGGACACCACAAAGCTCAGATACCTCTTGACGGCAATGCTCGATACTAACCGTCTCGTCGAGCAAGGCAAAAGGTGCCACTTCCTCAGCCTCTTGCGAAGCAGAGTTAGACCATGATTTTATAGACGGTCCGAGTACATTGGCAAGGTCTCCGAGCTTCGGATTTTGGAAGATCTGTGCTACAGACACCCTTAACCCAGCTTTGCGAGCACTGCTCGCCAACTTCATGGCGGCCACAGAATCTCCACCAAGGCGGAAGAAGCTGTCGTCCAGTCCAATATCTGAAGTGGCTAAACCGAGCACATGTGAGTAGAGCTGAAGAAGCTGTTGCTCAGTCTCGTTCTTAGGGGTTCGTTTGTTTGCGCTGCTCGTATTCTGGAGACTTGCAAGCTGCGATCTCGAGTAACTAGAACCCAGCTCGCGCAACCTTCTTCTGTTTGTCTTGCCAGATACCGTGAGGGGAAGCTGTAGAACTTCGAACCACACAGTCGGAATTGCATAAGGAGGCAGACGTCTAGACAATTGCTCTTCCAGCTCAGCTGGTTTGGTGAAAGCCTTGATCGCTTCAACGGGATCAGCTTCTTTTCCTCCATTTTCTCTGTTAGGAGGCACAACAAAAGCGGCTACCATAGCCTTTGCCTTGTCGCCAGCTGCAACGATAACCTCTGCAATAATCTGCTGCATGAGCGGTAAGCATGCGGAAACCTGCAACTCCACCTCTTTCAACTCGACTCTTTGTCCGCGGACCTTGACTTGCGTGTCTGCACGTTCTACATACACGAGACCACCGTTCTCGCTATATCGTACCAAATCGCCAGTTCTGTACAGACGTCCAGACCGACCAGCACGATTCAGCCACTTGCGGCAGTCGATGAAAGACTTTGCTGTTCGTTCAGGGTCGTTGAGGTATCCCTTGGCAAGGATGTGTCCTTCAACCAGGAGTTCGCCGACAGCTCCAATCGGTACAAGTCTATCTGGGTCTTCGCGATCAGCGATCCAGAGCGCAGAGCTGACTGCTCGACCAATGCGACCTGGACAGCTGTAGATTTCCTCGTCTGAGTTCATGGCACAGTATACGGTACACTCGGTTGGCCCATAACCGTTCAGCACCAGTTTCAAGTGTCTCCAGCGTGAGAAGTCTTCTATAGTTGTTGCCTCTCCTCCAAGTATGATGGTTTGTAGTGAAGGGATATCCTTGGGGTCGATCAAGTTGGCCACAGTCGGAGTCAAGAAGGTGAGGTTTGCCTGCAGAGAGTTGATTGCCCTTGGAATGTCGTCCATCCGGTCGTCATTCGAGGGGATGCAGATGCACCCTCCCCAGATAAGAGTCGTGAAGATCTCCGTTATGGATGAGTCAAAGGTATATGCTCCAAATTGGAACACCCTCGAAGTGTTAGAGAAGCCCATCTTGATACCGGAGTAGATGCAGCTAGTAGTTGCTGCCTCGTGATGAGTTAGGACGCCTTTCGGGAGGCCAGTTGAGCCAGACGTGAAGAGCACATAAGCTGGGGCCTGTCGATCAAAGTTCTTGAGCTCTTTTGCTTCCAAAGTCTCAACGAGGCTGTCAACCAGCATCTGGTCGACGGCCACTACATCAATGCCTTCGCCGAACCAGGTCTCTCGATATCGTGCTGATGTGAGAATTAGTCGGCCACCAACTTCGCCGAGCAACTTCTCCCGGCGCTCGATTCCTTGTGCAAGGTCTATAGGCACAAAGGCCGCACCGGCTTTGAGCACCGCCAGAATGGCAACGGCGGCCCAAATCGACTTTTCAAAGCAAATCGGGATCATGGTATTGCCTGGCTGCACACCGAGATGTAACAGGTGCCATGCTAGACGCGTGCTGATGCTGTTGAGTTCAGCGTATGTTAATTCGCCGTCCCATGCAAAGACGGCAGGTCTCGTGGGCTGAATAGCGACTTGCTTTTCAATCATCTCGTGAACGCATTTCTCGACCGCAGGAGGTAGGTTCTGATTCCACTCCAACAGTTGATTCCAAGTCAAGTCATCTATAAGGTCGACGTCTCTAAGCAGTCGTGGAACGGTGTCTTCGGGCCTGACTATAGATGCGATGGCGGTGCTGAAGCAGTGGGATAGTTGACGAGCTTGTTCTGTCGAGAGGGCGAGGCGGTAGTCCATGACTACCATGACGTCGGTACCGTTATCAGTTGCTTGAATGGAAATGGCATACTAAGGCGCGAGTATCTTGTTAGCACGAGAATCTTTCAGCGTTGAAGGATTGGATAGCTAGTAGACATATGGCAAAGGAACTCGTATCATACCTCTGATGGGTCAACACCACCTTCAACAGTAAACTCAACCTCCTTCTGGCCGTCATATCCGGCTTGTCCGTTCGGTTTTTGGAACGAGATGACTGTATCAAACAATGGGGTATCCACATCCAACCCCAGTGCGCTATGAATAGCGGCGAGTGACATGTTCTGGTGCGGGAGGCTCATCAAGTATCCCTCTTGCACAGTTTTGACAATATCAACAACGCTCTGGGTCTTGTCAGAAAGCTTGACATGGCAGACGAGCATGCTGATTAAAGGTCCGAAAATTTCCTCAACACCATTGATCGGCAGGTCTCGTCCAGAAGATAGAACACCAAAGCTCGGGGCGCTAGAACCAGTGTAGTGGCTCAAGACCATAGCCCAGGCGGTTTGGATAACCGTGGCAGGCGTGACTTCATGTTGTTTGCAAAAGACCCGGATCTGCGGCGTGTTGATGTCTGGTACTGCAAGTCTCGTCGACTCGCGGTGTAACTCTGTGGTACTCTTCTCAATCTCGTCACCGAGGAGTGGGAAGCGGCAAGGCTCTGCGTTACTCAGAAGATCAGTCCAGAAGGCATGACTTGAGTTAGAGGACTTTTCATGGGCGTAGGTGATAAATTCTCGGTACGAGGGAGCCGGAACAAATGGTAAAGAGCCATGATAAGCTGTGAGTAGATCACTAAGAAGTATGCCGATTGAGTAACCATCCACAATGGCGTGGTTCATTTCGAGAACAACGTAAACCTCTTGACCCGTTACTCGGTGTAGGGTAAGATGATGCTGAAGCCGCCATTCCTTGGGGTTAGTGCCACGCATAAGAGCCGACGTCAGTGCTTCTGGAGTGGAAACTTGATCTATAACGAGATTGATATCGGGCTCTTTGAGAATGACGTGCATGGCCCGTCCGGTACCAGGAAAACTGTTGACAAGGATGGCGCGTAGGAGAGAGTGACGCCGAACAACAGCGCTCCAGGCTTGGCCAAGTCTTGGTACGTCAACTGAGTAGCCTGCTTGAGCGGCGACTTTAACGTTTACTCGGAAGCGATAGTTATTGGTGTCTTTGGCCTGACTGATGAGAATACCCTCCTGGGTTGGCGCACATGGGAAGATGTCTTCGATATCGTCCACGCTGGGTACACCTAGTTCCGGCATCATGGTGTTCTGGAACTCGGCAATACTCTCATATGAATCAAATGCAACCGGCATATCTGTCAGCGTCAACTGGCGTGGTTGACTGGGGAATGTTGTTGCAATATTCTCCAAGGCAAACTTGTATTCTTGGATCCAGTTCTGAATCTTGGACCCATGCTTGGCGGAAAGGGCATCATCGTAGATGAAAGTGACACCAAGCGACGAGTCCGTCATGTTGACCAGCACATCGAACAATGCATATCTAGTGAAGGTGGAGGACTGGGCCGAAGCATCTTCTGGGAGTGAAACGTTGCGGAAGAAGGCGTCCTCTCGCTCCAGCTGCTGATATCTGCCACCATAATTGAACATGATCTCAACTGGCAACATAGATGCAAAGTCTCTCGCTGTCTTTTGATTGCCAAATTTGGAGGTAAAAAAGGGAAACCCGGATTGAGGAATTGTTCTGATGCAGTCTTTGACGCGGCACACAAAGTCGAGCAGGTCTGGCTGTGAAGGCCGGACGTGGATAGGGTAGAGAGTCGTGAACCAACCAACCGTCCGCGAGAGGTCAATACTGCTGTCCCAAACCTCGCGACCATGGCTCTCATTAAAGATTGTGGGTAGTTCTCTATCCGGGAAAGCCAGTTCAAAAGAGAAGAAGAGAGCAGCAATCATTAGATCTGAGGGCTGAGTTCCAAGAACGTCGTTGGAGCTGCCAAGAAGAGCAGCGCTGAAACTCTCGTCAAGAGTGAAGCTCTCAACGTTGGTTTGAGACGAAGATCCTGTGTCAAGGTAGGACCAGTAAGAGTGCATTGGCAACGTCAGCTCGAAGGGTAGCGCCTGATTCTCCTGGAGATGGTTCGCGACATAGTCAGCTTGTAGAAAGGTCCAAGTCTCAAAGGGCATAGGAGTAGCCAATGGTTTCCCCTTTCCAGAGAGCATATTTTCTAGATCTTCCAGGATCACTCTCCAAGACACGAGATCTACCACCAAGTGGTGGATGCTGAGGAAAAGGTACTGAGATTCAGCAATATCGATCAGGATAGCTATCATCAGCGGACCGTTGGTGATGTTGAGATCACCACGATGCCTCGAGATGACGGCCGAGATATCATCAAAAGTGTCTAGTACTACATGATGGAGACTGACTGCGATGTCGGCTGTGTCTGCGGAGGTGCAAGGTACACGTTGTTGCCATGTTCCTGATGGCGAAGCTTCGAACTTGGTACGGAGAACAGAGTGGGTTGTGATAAGCGTGTCTAATGTCTCTCTCAGGTCTGATAAGATGAGCCTTTCTCGTGGCTCAAGAAGAATGCATTGATCAAACAGCACAGTAGGGTCCTGTTGGCGTAAGAAGAAAAGCTGCTGTATCGGAGCAAGAGGAAAGGTTTCTCCTCTGTTAACAGCCTCTTGAGCGCGCCGGATCAAGTCGGCAACATGTGATGATCCATCCTTGTGGTCGTGAGACCACGAGCTCCAGGCTTGTACAATGGCGCTGATGGATTTGTGCTTCAGCACATCCATTGTAGTGATGTCTAATTTGTGTGCTCTGGCCGACGAAGATACCTGCATAGCTGTGATGGAGTCACCGCCAAGTCGAAGAAAGCTGTCGTCAACACCGATGACTGAAGCTTCGAGATTGAGAGTTCGTGCCCAGATCTGATGTAGAGTAGCTTCGGCCTCTGTGGACGGGCCGCGCTTCTTTGACACGCCTGCGGTCTGAAGTGAAGCCAGCTGACTGGTAGATAGAGACGACCCAAGCCGTACAAGTTTCTTCCTATCAATCTTGCCTGCCATGCTGAGATCAAAATAGTCTAGGACGAACAGTAGCACAGGTATCATATGGCCAGGTAGCCTTTCGCTCATGAGGCGTTCAAGAGCGCTTGGGAGAGGCTGGACACGATACGTTAAGCCATTACGCTCAATCTTGGTACCACCCTCTAGGTAGCCAGAAAGTGGGCTAGGGCTGTCCTTGTCTGCAACAACAAAGAGTGCGATGAGGCTAGCAGCTCCTTCACCAACAGGCTTGATGACCTCCACAACAAGCTCTTGAGCTTCAGGCACACAAGCAAGAGCATGATGCTCTATCTCGCCTAACTCAATGCGCATGCCGCGAATCTTCACTTGGGCGTCAAGACGGCCAATGTAGATGATACTGCCATCCTTTGAGTAACGGACCAGATCACCGGTCCTGTAGAGCCGCCCTTGACGACCAGGCGTGTTGCCAAACCCATCTGCCAACCAAGTCGGGGTCTCTATAAAAGCGGCTTGTGTCTTGGCAGGGTCACCAAGATAGCCACGCGCGAGAATAGGTCCCTCGACGAGCAGCTCGCCTATTGATCCGACAGGAACTAGCCTGTCAAGGTTCTGGGGGTCGACAATCCAGTTTGTCGACCCTGTGGCGGTACCGATATTGCGTGGCTCGATAGCACTTGCAGTGATTTCCGCTTTTGAACAGATGACTGACGCTTCCGTCGGGCCATACAAATTGAAGACCTTGGTGGTTGACGTCCACCTCGAATAATCTTCTGCCGTCGACGCCTCACCTCCAAATAGAATGGTTTGCAGCGATGGCACACAGCTTGGCTCGATGTGCCTAGCCACCGACGGTGTAAGAAGTGCGGTGTTGACAGCCATGGCCTCCATAGCTTCAGCCAGACTATCAGAGCGCTGTGTTTCCGAGGGCACACAAACGCATCCACCAAAGACCAGTGTTGTGAGAATCTCAAATATTGAGGCATCAAAGGTGTATGAAGCGAATTGTAGAACCCTAGACTCAGGTTTGAGACCGACCTTGGTACCATGATAGTGGCATCCACTGCTAATGGCTCTGTGTTGGACAAGTACGCCCTTGGGTGTGCCAGAAGTTCCCGATGTGAAGATCACGTAGGCGCCTGAACTAGAGTCTGCAGTGGGTAACACGACAGGTATCTCAGTGAGGCTTTCAGCCAAGCTTAGGGTGACTGGGATAACTGCAAAGCCAGAGCCAAAGTCTGTTCCTGAGAGACTATCGGACGCCAGGATAACCTTGGTGTCTATTTGTTTCAAGATAGCGGTTATACGATCAGGCGGCTGACTTGAATCAAGAGGGACAAAGGTGCCACCGGCTTTGAGAACCGCAAGCATGGCAAGAATCGTGCAGCAAGATTTCTCAAAGTACAATGGAACTAGTGCTCCGCGTGTCACGCCAGAAGACACGAGATGACAGGCTAATCTGTTTGCGAGGCTGTCGAGCTGGCTGAAGGTCAAATCACCGTCATGAGCTGAGATTGCTGGTGCGTCTGGCCGCAGACGTGCTTGAGACGAGATCAAGGCATCCACACAAGCGTTGACAGAGTTGGGTACACAACTATTCCAGGTCCATAACTGTTGCATATCTACAACATCAGGACCCAGAAATTGTGCAATGGGTTGATTAGGCCACGCTGTGGTCAACAACTGGACAGTGTCTGCGAAGTAGTCAAGCACTCTTTCTAGACGAGGCACAGGTATGACATCTGAGTCGAAGCTGCAAGTGATGCCGAGACCACCGTCTGTCGAGATGTCACATACTAAAGTGACAGCATATGTTGTAAACTCTCTCGTTTGGGGCATCTGGCGCCACGTTCCAAGCTCCGTATTAAGTGAACTCGTTTCTGGTGGTTGCACAACCAACAAGGTCTGGAAGTCACAAGCGGCACGTGTATTGTCACTGATCTTGGCAATGTTCTGCAGACCTGTCTGCTCGTAGGGAATCATGGCGATGGCATGGTCTCGTAGCTGACCTAAAAGCCCTGAAACTGTCGAATCTGTAGCCACGCGCACCAAAATGGGAACCGTGGCGATAGTTGGACCGATTATTCTCTCAATCTCAGCCACAGGCGCATTACGGCCAGATAGAGTGGCTCCAAAAACAACGTCCTTGCTTCCCATGATGCGGTGAACTGTCAATGCCCACGCGGCTCTGATGATTGTGGACATGGTAGTATCTAACTCGCTTGGAGCCGCGACAAAAGAGTATGACCTTTGAACCGTCGAATCGGCAGTGATAACATGGGCAGGACTGGGCAACGACGGGAATACTTCAGTCTCGACTCGGTCAAAGGTCGTCCTCCAGAATTTCCGGGCATCCTCTCCGTTTTGTTCCGAAGTATACTTGACAAACAAACTGAAGTTAGGTTGTCGCTGTGGGCTTTCGCCTTGGTAGAGTTTTTCGACAAGCGACAGAACAAGTGGCATTGAATTTCCGTCATAAAGGGCATGATGAATAGACCAGCTAAATAGGGTCGACACGTCGTCCCGAATCAGCGTGAAACGGGTCAATGGATCACCCAAGCCCATGGGAAGAAGCTTATCCTGATCAATATGAAGCTTGAGATTGTCTGAGTGTCGCCATTCAATGGGACTATCTCTCAGAACCACCTGAACCAGACCAACACCCTCGCACTGAACGATCCTGGTGCGTAGGATGGAAATAAAGTCCACTGCTCTCTGCCATGCGTCTCTGAAACGTTGTATATCAATATTGGCAGAGAGCTCCATGACCATCTGTAGAGTATAGCTCCCAGCCTGCTTGGACGTGAGAGCTACGAGACCTTCCTGGAGGGGAGTGCAAGGAAGTATATCTTGGACCTTGATCACATCTATGTCGCAGATTTCGGCGACCTTATTCTTGCACTCTTCAATTCCAACCCGTTCGTCCAGCAGAGAAAAGGGTTTCGTTTCGATGGGCGCCACACCAGCAGCCTGGGAACCAACGCCCAGCTGTGCCACCAACTGCCCAAGCTTTGGCTGCTGGAAGACCCGCGCAACAGACAGAGTCAGTCCAGCTTTCCTGGCTAGACTTACTAGCTCCATGGCAGCCAGGGAGTCTCCTCCCAGTCGGAAGAAGCTGTCATCAAGGCCAATGCTGGACTGGTCGAGTCCCAGCACGCGCGCCCAGAGCTGTTGCATTTGACATTCTGCTTCGGTCAACGTTTTCTTCCGCGTCCCAGCTTGCTTAAGGGCAGTGAGCTCAGTAATGGTAAACGAAGAGACAATGTTCTCGAGCTTTCTGCGGTCCGTCTTGCCAGAACTGTCCATGGGCAACTGGTCTATTGTGAACCATATAGTCGGGATCATGTAACCAGGCAGACTTTCTGCCAGTTCATCCTCAATAGGAGGAGGGACCAAGTGAAACCGAGTAGTTCCCCTCACCGATGACACTTCGCCATTGAGTTGAGTAGCAGACAAAGGGGACTCTTGGTTGGTATCTTTCAGCACAAGGAATGCTACTAAAGCTGCTACCGCTCCTTTACCACTTGGTCTTGCAACGAGGGTAGCAACTTGAAGTGCATCTGGGACACAAGCCAAGATATGGTGCTCAGTTTCGGCCAACTCCAGCCGCTGACCGCGCAGCTTTACCTGGGCATCTTTTCCAGCGACAAAGGCTATGGTACCGTCATCGCCAACATATCTTACCAAGTCACCTGTCTTAAATAGTCTTCCTTGGCGTCCATTGATGGCTGAAGCTGTACCATGATCAGAACCGGAGCCGTGTAGGAGCCACGTAGGATTGGTGATAAAAGAGTCAGCTCTGTGAAGGTCGTCTCTTTGAACCAACTGAGGACCCTCGATGACGAGCTCCGCAACAGCCCCAATAGGTGCAAGTTTGTTGTCATCCTGTACATCAACAAGCCAGCATACCGTCCCCGAAGCCCTACCGATGCAGTTAACAAAGGCCGAATTAGGGCCCTCGTCATTCATAGCGCAAATGATGGCACCATCAGTGGGACTGTATGCATTCATCACCACATCGAGATGGTGCCACCTCGCGTAGTCTGCGGAGGAGCTTGCTTCGCCTCCGAGAACAATTGTCTGCAAACAAGGAACGTCCGCCGGGTCGATCAGCCGAGCGACAGTCGGAGTCACCAGCAAGGTGTTGACCTTCATGGCTTGGATGGATCCGGTGATACTATCCAGACGCTGAATCGGCGAAGGGATACAAAGGCAGCCACCGAATAGCAAAGTAGCAAAGATCTCAGTGACGCTAGTACCTGAGGTATATGCGGAGAATTGCAGTGTCCTTGTGCTTCTGCCAAAGCCGATGCGGTTACCGAGGTATGTGCAACTCGTGCTGATTGCGCGATGCTGAAGAACGATGTTATCTGCACTGTCGGATGTAGAGAGATAGTACATGTTCGAGGTAGGACCAGACTGCTCCGCAGTGAGTGTAGTATGTATGTCATCCAATTCAAGGCTCTGCATGAAAGCGGGTGTTACTGCAACTGTGCGGTGATCTTGGTCATCTGTTGGGATTCTTGCAATCTTTTCCGAGGAGAGGATGATATGAGCATCGACGTGCTGCAATACTTCAGGTGTCTGTGTCAAGTCCGTTGACACGAACGCAGCGCCTGTCTTGAGGACACTGAGCATAGCAACGACGACCCAAAGCGACTTTTCGAAACACAGAGGAATAATGGCACCAGGACCGACGCCCAGTGAAGCCAAATAGCACGCAAGAGTCTCTGCATGACGGTTAAGTTCTGAATAGGTCATCTTCCCGTCCCAAGACTCAATCGCACAGTTGTCTGGGGTCGCCAAGGCCTGTTGCTCAACCAAATGGTGTACACATGCCTCGACAGGCGGTGGAATGTGCCGGTTCCATGTCCACATCCTCTCGAGACTCAGACTATCCATCAAGTCCAATTGCTTGACAGTACCTTGAATAGTGTCCATGATGGAGCTTATGGCAGCACTGAAGCATTCACCCAGCTGAGACTTATGGAATGGTCCGATTGTACCCGAGTGATCAATTTTGATCTTGATCTCGGTGGGGGTGTCGATGACTGTGACGGCGACAGGATACTGCATTCCATCCTTAGTATTCTGGTACTCTGTATACCTGGATCATAGGGGAGAGAAGAAACACTTACGTCGTTAGGATCGACTCCATCCACAATCCTCATCCAGAGGCCCTCAACGATATCCCCCGCAAGTTCATCCTCGCCTTTCTGAAATGACAAGATACTGTTGAACAATGCCGATGAACCAAGGCCAAGGGCACTATGCACAGCGGCCAAAGGAACCGTTTGGTGCTCCAGTGCCATCAGATAATCCGAATGCGCAGCCCTCAGCACATCCAAGACCGAGTCCTCCTGGCCTAGGGATATACAGGCTGTGGCCATTCCAATAACAGGCCCAAAAATAGTATCTATACCATTGACAGGATGATCTCGGCCGGAGCAAACGACGCCAAAACACGGTCGTTGAACTCCCGTGTAGGATTTGAGTACTGTAGCCCAGGCTACCTGTATGAGGATTGCAGGCGTCAACTCCCACGTTGCGCAGAAGGCCCGCATACGTTTCGTGTCAACGCCTGGCACCGTCATAGATTCGACGATTTTCCTCGAGGCTGGCTCTTTCACCCGTTTGTGATCAAGTTTAGGGAAGTAACACTGTTCAGCGCCAGCGAGGAAGCCAGTCCAGTAATCGATCCCTTGTTGGCGCGATTTGCTATCGATAAAGGACACGAGCTCGCGGTACGTCTGTGCTGGAGCAGGCTTCTCGTCGCCATTGTAGAACCCTTTGACTTCCTGCATCAACATCGTGGTCGAGTGTCCATCGACGATAGCGTGGTTGAGCTCGAGTACAAGGTGCATCTCGCCGTTTGACAGCTGACACAGAGTCAGGTGGTGCTGAGGGCCCAGCTCCTGGTAACCATTGTCATTGCTCTCGAGTAGTGCAGATAGTGAAGATCTGTTCATGTCTTTCTTGATGACAATTAGAGAGGCCGGAGATGATAAGATGACGTGCATCACACGGCTACTCCCGGGAAAGTCCTTGACCAAGACTGCGCGTAGCAGAGGATGACGCTGCAAGACTTGTTGCCAGGCCCATTGTAGCCGAGCCACGTCGAGATGCTCGCTGCCACCAGGTACAAGAAGCTCGATGTCGAGCCGTGTCCGGTACATGGAAGAATCTTTGGCCTGGCCGATCAGAATGCCCTCCTGCATCGGCGTGCACGGAAAGATGTCCTCAACATCTTCAAGTTGTAACTCGGTGCCAAGGCGTGGGAGAGTTTCAAACTTGAACATTGCAAGGTCGCCATACGACTCAAAAGCCCCCGGAAAGTTTGACAGGGTCCATTCCGTCTGCCGACCAAGCAGCTCTTCCGCTAGACTGTCGAGATCGAGCTGGAATTCGTTTGCGAGGGCTGACATCCTTTCACTGTGAGTGATATATTGGTCATAAAGCAGTGTCACGGCCAGATTGCCTTGATTTACCGACACAAGAACGTCCACTATAGCCTGTCTTTTGTAGTCGGCACTTATCACAGGTCCAAAGGTCTCTGTCGGCATAGGGAGGCTTTGGAAGAATGCATCTTTGCGCTCTAGCTGCTGATAACGGCCAGAGTAGTTGAGCATTACTTCAACGGGGAACTTGGAGATGAACTTGGCCGCAGTTGGTCCGTCTACAAACCTCGAAGTAAAATATTGCCAGCCGTTTTGAGGAATACTACGGCTGCAGTCCTTCACCCTCCGGACGAAATCTAGGATTCCTGAGTTTTTGTCGCAATCAATCTGAATAGGACAGAAGGTTGTAAACCATCCAACTGTGGTGGATATGTCCAAAGAGTCGTCCCAGACCTCGCGTCCATGAGACTCGTTGAATATAGCCGGTAGAGGTCGGTCGGGGAAGACACGGCTGAAGGATGAGAATAGTGCGGCTAACATGAGCTCTTGAGGACGGGTTTCGAAAGCATTGTTGCCATTGCCAAGCAGAATCTCGGTGTGTGTCTTGTCGATAAAGAATGTCGTGCTGATCGTTGTGGTAGGTCGTAGAGTGGAAGCATCATCAGAAACATGGATGCCCCAGTAGTTGTGCATTGGAGGCTGGATAGTGAAAGTGAGTTGGTTATGAGGGTTGAGATGCGTAGCTGCGTATTCCTTCTGAAGTCCACAATACCTGCCAAAAGACAAATAAGGAACGTTGGGGGATGTGTCGCTTGTCAAAAGATTCTCTAGGTCACCTAGAATTATTCTCCAGGATACCAGGTCCACAACAAGATGATGGATCGACATGAATAGTCTTTTTTGTCCAAGCACATTGAAGAGTGCAGCCGACATTATGGGGCCTTTGACGATGTCCAGCCCGCTACGGCATTTCAAAATAGTCGGGGCAACGTCGCTCAGGCTTGATACAGTGTCCTCAAGGTGGTAAATTTGAAAAGCATTGCCGGCGTCAATCTCGATGCGCTGCTCCCAACTGTCACTGCTGTTCTGCTGGAACTTGGTACGCAGAGTAGAGTGCGTCGAGACCAAGACACGCAGTGCGCTTGTCAATTGCTGAAGAGTAACATTTTGACGTAGGCCGAGTAAGAAGCATTGATCGAATAGTACTGTTGGATCAGGCTGGTATTGAAAGAACAACTGTTGGATGGGACTAAGGGGGAAAGGCTGTCCCGTGGCATCTTCGCCTGAGAAGATGGTTTCTTCAGCCTCTTTTTGGGATGTCGAGGTAGTTGAAAGTTTGCAGGCATCCAAGATGGCGGCGATGGTCTTGTGTCGAAGGATTGCCGCTGTAGAGATATTTAGCCCTCGAGCTCTGGCTTCGGCAGAGATCTGCATGGCTGTGATAGAATCTCCACCTATACGGAGGAAGCTTTCATCGACGCTCACAGAGGCGGTATCTGTCTCAAGATTGAGCACGCGCGTGAACAGTTGGGATAGCACAAGCTCGGCTTCGCTGGTGGGAGGTCGTTTGTGGCCCTGCACACTCTGGTTCAAACGCATCAGCTGCGATGTTGAAAAGGAGGACCCCAGTCTCTGCAAGGCGTCACGGTCTATCTTGCTGTTCACGGTGAGTGGCCATTTAGTCATGGCTACCCAGATTGTCGGCACCATGTAGCTGGGGACTCGCTCAACGAGCCGGTCTTCAACTGATTTAGGCACCGCGAAGAGTCGAGAAGTTATCTCGGACTGATCATTGAGTGCGTGTACGGCCTCGCTCTCGTTCTCAAGGACAAACGCTGCAAGAGCAGCCGTAGAGTTATCATCGGCTAGATAGACCACTTCCGCAACAACTTCTTTTGCGCCCGGCGCACAGGCTAGAACATGATGCTCGACCTCGCCAAGCTCGATTCTTTGTCCTCGAAGCTTAACCTGTGAGTCGCTTCGGCCAAGATAACTCAAGACACCATTTTCATTGTACTGAACCAAGTCGCCTGTCTTGTAAAGTTTCCCACTTCGGCCTGCATTCTGGCCCAAGCCGCGTCTAAGCCAGACAGGAGCATCGATGAAAGAAGCCGCCGTTTTCTCGGGGTTTCCGATATACCCTCTGCTAACTATAGGTCCCTCAATGAGCAGTTCGCCAATAGCACCAAGTGCGACGAGGCGATGGTGGTTTTCTGGATCTACCACCCACGTACAACTGCCTGCAGCAGTTCCGGGCCGTAGGATATCGCCCCTCAGATCCTGGTTATCGTTGATTATACTCGTTGGCGTACACTCGGAAGGCCCAAAATTGTTGACTATACGGATGCGTTCCGGCACTCGGGCAATATCAGTTGGTCGAATCGCTTCACCTCCAAGATTCAGTATCTTCAACATTGGCAGCTTGTCAAAGTCCACCAGGCGTGCTACTGACGGAGTAAGAAGCAAGCAGTTGACCTTCATTGCAGCGACGATGCCCGTCAGATTATCCTTCCGATCTGATTCGGATGGTATGCAGATGCAACCGCCCACAGCCAGCGTTGTCATGCTGTTTTGCACGCATCCGTCAAACGAGTACGAAGCAAAGTCAAACACCCGAGCATTATCACAGGTAACTCGGTGAGCTTGGTGGTGAATAGCCGATGCGAAGGCGCTATGTGGGATAAGGCTACCCTTGGGTTCACCAGTCGTACCACTCGTGAAAGGGATGTACATGATAGAAGAGGGGTCAACGCTGGGCAGCATGGCCGATTGCACGTCGGATATGGGGGCTAGCAGTGTGTCATCCACTACCATAGTCTGTGCAACTGCTGAAGAGATGACGGGTAGTGAACTGGTAGAAGTGAGTGCTAGTGTTGATCCTGTCTGACGAACAATGCTGAGTATCCGATGTTGGGGGAGTGATGGCTCAACCATGACAAATGCTCCGCCAGCTCGGATTACTCCCAGCTTAGAAACAACAGTCCACCTGGACTTTTCGAAACAAACAAGTACAGGGGTGCCCTGGACGACGCCGAGATCCATAAGACGATGGGCGAGGCGTTTAGAGCACTCGTCCAGTTGCCGATATGTCAAGTCGCCATCCCATGCGTGTATTGCGGGCGCTTCAGGGCCCAAGTGCATCTGCCGTTGGATAATATCATGAACGCACTCATCCACTCTTTCAGGGACTGTAGCATTCCATTGCCAGATCTGTTTCTGGTCAGACGGCGTGAGACCATCCAAGTCAGCGAGTCTTTGTTCCCCGTTAGCTTCTGCAAACTGCTGGATAACAAAGCCTGTCTGATCCAACATCCTTTGCATCCTCCACTTATCAATCACACTGGGATCAAAAGAGCACTCGAGTTGAACTGTGCCTGTTGACGAAAGCTTGCAGTTGATCGTGACAGCATACGTAGTGAATTCTCGCGTCTCAAACATCTGGAGCCACTTGCCAAGATCCTCTTGCTTGTCGTCTATATTATCCCTGGCAGCGTTGACGACAAGCAATGTTTGTAAATTACAGGCTCGTTGTGCTTCGGTGCCTAATTTTGCGATGTGCTGTAAACCTGTTTGCTCAAATGGGATCATGGCGGTTGCAGCAGCCTGTATATCCTGGAGGAATGTCGAAACTGTTGGGGAGCTAGAACTTGGAGGAATGCGCACGCGAACAGGGACTGTGGCTATCGTAGGGCCAACTATCCTATCTATATCTCCGACGGCCATGTTACGGCCGGAAAGTAGAGTGCCGAAGATGATATCGTCAGTTCGAGTGTATTGATGGACGACGAAGGCCCAGGCAGCTCGTATCACAGACGCCAAGGTTACTCCAGACCTGCCCTCAGCTTCATTAGATATCTGAAAAGAGTGACTGTAGATGGTTGTGTCGGCAACGATGTCCCTTTCTCCAGACGGCAAGGGTGGGAATGGTGTCCCACTGAACCCAATGAAGTGGTTCTTCCAGAATGTTTCTGCTGCTGAGCTGTCGGTGTTCAAGATAGACTTGACAACTCGGTTGAAGCTGGCGTGGTGCTCGTAAGTACCTCGATTGCTGTAAATTTTGTAGAAATGTTCTTGAACCATGTTCCAAGACTCGGCATCGTACAACGCGTGATGAATTGTCACTGCAAAGTATTTCTTCCCCGTCGTCCTGTCTGTGATTATTCCATATCGCCCCAGTGGCTTTCCGAGACTCATGGGAAGCCGCTTGTCTTGCTTGAGGTATGTTTCCAGGTCGTCTCCAGTCTGCCATTCGACCCCTTGGTCAATAACAACTTGGATCAGACCGAGCGTCAAGTGTTGAATAATGCGTGACCGCAGAATTGGTAGATCTTGGACCGTCTTCTCCCATGCGGTGCGAAGACAAAGCTCATTAACAGACGACGACATTTCTAGCACGCTCTGCAGAACGTAATCCCCTGTCTGCACGGAACTGAGTGCCAATAGTCCCTCTTGTAGCGGAGTACAAGGGTAAGCGTCGACGATAGCCGCTTTATCGATATTGCAAACATGTCCCAGCTGCTCCCTCAATGGGGAGTCGTCCACAACATCAGACAAAAGTGAGAATGGAGGGACCTCGTTCAAGTCGACATCGAGACCATTGGCTTCTATGCTTGTCAAGAACGTAACTAGGTCAGCTAGCCTCGGATGCTGGAAGATGAGTGCCACAGTAATGATATAGCCATCCTTCCTTGCGGCACCAACCAACTTCATTGCCAAGATAGAGTCACCACCCAAGCGGAAGAAGTTATCGTTGACTCCGATTTGGGCTTTATCAAGTCTAAGAACCTGTGAACAAAGCTTGACCAAGGCCATCTCAGCCTCTGTCTGTGGCGCGAGTCTTGTGGTCTTTCTTCCAGCACTTCCATTAGTGAGTTGTGACTTGTAGTACGCAGAACCAACAGCTCTGAGCCTCTTCCGGTCTGTCTTTCCAGAGGAGTTGAGGGGCAATTTGTCGATGGCGAACCATGTGGTAGGAATCATGTAGCTCGGGAGCTGTCTGGCCAACTGGTCTTCTGTAGCGGAAGACGGTACGAAGGTCTTAATGCTCAGCCCGGCGAAGGCTTGGCTGGTACCATTGGTAATATACTCTTGATCAACTACCACAAACGCTGCCAGGAGTGAGCTTATTTCCTCATTTTTTGGGCTCAAAACTTCGGCCACGACATGCTGCGCGTTCGGAGTGAGACACTGTAGGATATGATGCTCAACCGCCTCAAGTTCCAGGCGCTGTCCACGGATCTTGACTTGTGTGTCCTTGCGGTTGACATACAACAGTCTTCCATCGGCGTCGTATCGAACCAGGTCGCCCGTCTTGTATAACCTACCTTGGCGACCTTGTGACCCTATACCTCCCTCTCGTAGCCACTCTGGGTCCTCGATGAAGGCGTTTGCAGTCTTGGCCGGATCGTTGAGATACCCCTGGGACACAATTGGGCCTTCTATAAGCAACTCTCCTATAGCCCCAACTGGAACAAGATTCTTGTGGTTATCAGGGTCAGTGATCCAACTAACCGACCCTGTGGCTCTTCCAATATCACGGGTTTGGCTGTTTGCATCTTTGCTTTCATCCACACGACCGAAGGTACTGAGAACTGCGCATTCAGTTGGCCCGTAACCTTGGAACATGGTGGCGTGCTTCCATCGCTCAAAGTCCTCTTGCAGCGGCGTTTCGCCAGCAAACATTATCTTGTTCACACAGGGCACTTCGTCGGGCTGGATGAGTCTGGCAACGGACGGGGTAACCAGCAGTGTGTTTGCTTGCATTCTGCATATGCTTCCCACCAAGTCGTTCCGAAGACTGGCGTCTGTTACCGTGCAGACGGTGCCTCCGGATATAAGTGTCGTAAAGATGTCTCCAATGGAGGCGTCGAACATGTAGGCTGAAAACTGTAGCACTCGCGAGCTCTGATCAAAATCCATCAGTGTACCATGATACGTTGAGCTCGTTACTATAGCTTGGTGTGAGTTCAGTACACCTTTTGGAGTGCCAGTAGTTCCAGATGTGAAAATGGCATAGGCTATGCTCTGAGGGCTAGCAAGCGGCAATGCCATTGCATCCAAGTCAATCTCTTCCAGTTCCTTGAGGGACTCTTGGCTGATGGGCACGACGAGCCTTCCCGGACCTAATGAAAGACCACTATACTGTACAGATGTGAGCACGATTTGTGCACCAGTTTGCTCAAGTATATCGTCTCTGCGATCTTCTGCTTGTGTAGCATCCAATGGGACAAACGCAGCACCCGCCTTGAGCACCGCCAATGTGGTCAAAATCGCCCACTTTGACTTTTCGAAGAATAGCGGCACCAAAGTGCCTTCACTAACGCCTCTTTTAATAAGGTAGTGAGCAAGACGTGTTGTGACTCTATCCAGCTCAGAGTATGTTAACTTGCCATCCCACGCGTCGATAGCAATGGCGTCTGGTTGTTCTCTGCTCTTGACAGTGACCACCTCATGGAGTGTCCTCTCAACCGCAAGCGGCACATTCTTATTCCACTTCCAGATCTTCTCAAGATCAGATGGCATAAGTCGATCGAGGGTACTCAGCTTGGTATCCGGGGACGAGGTGGCCAACTGCCCGATAGTGTGCGCCAGCTGAGCCAGAATCCTCTCAACTCTCCATCCTTCGAGGACCCTCGAGTCTACGCTTGCAACGATTTCAACACGGTCTTTGTCCAGTGTGCAGACAATAGCAAGCGGGTAGGTCGCAGTCTCCAAGATCTGTGGCGTCTTCTGCCACACCCCAATGGTAGCAGAGTCATCCAAGACTGCGTCTTGGTTGGCGTGTTGAACAGTCAATACAGTCTGGAAGTTGCAGGCCTGTCGGGATTCATTGTTGATCCGTGCAATTTGCTGCAACCCAGCGTGTTCAAAGGGCATCATATCAGCCGCCTGCTCTTGCACGCCTTGGAGAAACTCAGCGACGGTCACTTCATATCCCGTCTCACCCAGAGGAATCCGCACGCGCACAGGCACAGTGGTTATGGTTGGTCCTATGATTTCGTCCAACCTGGGAATGGGGGCATTGCGGCCTGATAGGGTGGCACCGAAAACGATATCGTCTACACCTGTGTTGTGATAAACCACGAGCGCCCATGCTGCGCGTATCAACATGGCTGCGGTAACAGAGCTAGTCAACATATCCGGAATCGAGATCTCTCGCCGCACTGAAATGTCTGGTTTCCCTTCTGATACTCCGGCAGGCAAGGTTGGGAACGTCTCAGAGTCAAATTCAAGTGTCGCCCATTCCCAAAAGGCCAGTGAAGATATTTGATTCTTGCTCATCAGGTGGGCCACGTAATGTCTAAAGGCAGGAGGCTGTTCGACCTTAGTCCCAGAGTAGCATTGACGAAACATCTCTTGCATCTTGCCGAGACTAACTCGGTCGTACAAGGCGTGGTGAAGCGTCCACACGAACGACATGACATTCTGTTCTTGATCATGTATGAGAGCATACCTAGCCAAGGGCTCTCCGAGATGCATCCCCTTAGCTTTGTCGTCTTTAACATACATGTCGAAGTCGTGTCCGTAAGTCCATGAAATGCCCTCATTCAAGACCACCTGCAAAAGTCCGAGGGTGTCATGCTCAACAATACGGGTTCGCAGGATCGGAACAGCTTGACAAACTTGTTCCCAGGCGTTCTCAAAGCGTCCAACGTCAACTTTTGTTGCCAAATCCATTCTGTTTTGCAAGACATAGTCGCCTTGACTTTTTGCCGTTAACGCAAGCAAACCCTCCTGTAAGGGGGTACATGGGTAAATATCTTGGATGAGTTCGCTACTAACGTGACACATGCTTGCCACTTCCGATATGCATTGAGGAACATCATATTTGCTGGCAATCAACGAGAATGGTCCCAAGTTGTTTTCAGATGCGAAATCAGCAGGGATATAGGGTAGCTGAGCCATCCGAGCCAAGGCCGGATACAAGAAGATTTGCTCGACAGATAACTTGAATCCAGCTTCCAATGCCGCATTTGCAAGTCTAACAGCAGCAAGCGAATCACCACCGAGCTGGAAAAAGTTGTCGTTTTGCTCGATGGTGTCTTGCTGCGCTTGGAGAATATGAGCCCAAAGTTGACTGAGGTTCACACTGTCTCCGATAGGTTGATTGTGTGCCTTCTTCCCGTCTCCGTTGTCATCCAGAATGGATAAACTCAGAAGAGTAGGCACCGCGCTTCGTGAGGTTGACTCATCAACCCTTCCTGGAGTTGTTACCAGGGGTTCATCTGTATCGACAGGTTTGAGTTGTTTCATTGCGTCTGCAGGTGTTGGCTTTGTTGCAAAGAGAATAGAATTCGGTACAATACGTCTCAGCTCACCGTGCTGAGTACTATTCTCAGCAGTAATGACCTATAAGTGACCGGATGCTATGTCACTCTATAGACTGAGTTACGTTGGTTAACCAATTTGGAAACCAAAGTGACCTCTTCGAAGTAGGGCTTACTAAGTTGAGGGATCTTCTGGTCTACACATCAAGCTACTTACCAGGATGTTTAGCCCAAATCGAGGCGGCGGGTATGTATGATGCGGGAGCTAGGGCAAGGGGGCGGTCCCATTCCATCGAGTAGCGTGGGTAGCTTATCCAACACCAAGATGGTTTATCTGCATGCTCCATCAAAAGTAACGCTATGTAACAAAACCCCTGGCAGCGTGCGCGTATCAGTGCACGATCACCAAAGCGATCGAAAGGTTACAGTAATTCATGACTTGACGATGCAGGCTAGCCAGACCAATAAGGCAGGTCGGAGTACGGAGGCAAAATCTAACTATTTGGCCAGACTTGTGGGATGCTGTACCCTGTAAGTAGGATGCTGGGCCTTGTAGAATCTATTTCTCTGGTTGATTAGCCGCTGAGATATTTGAGGTATTTCACAGTCCTGGCTGTATCACACGGTCTAGACGGTCTATATTCGTATCATGATATAGCTCGGATTTAAAGGATGCGGCGTAATACGTTGTTCCCTTCAGCTGAAAAATGACCTTCCGTTATAGGCAGTATGAGGTAGTGAAGTACTTGGTGCATCGACATTAGTTACGTGGATCTCATGTTCCCACGATTGATTGATTCTTTTTCGCATTCCATGTGCAGAATACCACCCTACAGTCATCCTTTCGTCTGCATTTGTAGGACAAGGGCCGTAAAGAGTTGCATTGGCTGTCCTTGATGTTGGTTTGGCAGCCATATAAAGTTTTGGTTAGAAAAAGGGTTATCATTCAGAACAATATACCCCTATATGCAAAAGCTAATCTCTGCAACCAACATATTGGATCCAACACACTGCCATTATTACTCTTGTACCGCCAGCCTGTACCGGACGCTCAGCTCGATCTAATCTAGATCCAAGATGACAGCTTGCAACAATAACCCGACCCATCCTATAGCTACAATGTCGACGGCTAAGCTTAAGGCTATACAGTTGCCGCAACATGTCCCATTTCCACTCCTAAACAGACTTCACGATATCGGAAAAGGAGCAACCTCTTTAGAACTCACCCCTCCAGACTCACCCATTTCAAAAGATGGAACAGAGGACGATAATACACAGTCTATTCTCGAGGTCATGTTGGAGCACGCAGACAGAGTCTCGGAGATGATTCAGCAACCTGTCGCTCAAGAGGAGGACTCTCATCGTGAATTGCTGAGAGCCCTGACCGACTACGTGGAGCAAACTGTATTGGCTTCAAGGAACATCCATACAGTCGTTGCGTCCTTTCCCATTCCAGATTCCCAAAAGTCAACGCTCTTGTATTCTTACTACGAGGCACTGCACGCTGCGCAAGTCAGCCCTGCTCGACAAAAGACAGGTCTCTTTGGATCAGCATACAGTGATACCAAAGCTATTCCAACTACGATATACACCATCTTTGGCGGCCAGGGCCTGAGAAGCAATCCTATTGAAGAACTCGGCGATCTTTTCCAGACGTACCCCTCTTTGTCGGGAGATCTAATTCGAGACTCGACTACATTGATTTTGCATCTCTTGAAAACTGATGCGACCGCAAATCAACTGTTACCCCAAGGACTCAACATTCTCGCGTGGCTACAGGATCCCGTTCAAGCTCCCGAACCAACGTACCTAGCCTCTGCGCCCGTCAGCGTTCCCCTGATAGGACTCGTTCAGCTCGCGCACTATGAAGTCACTTGCAAGACTCTGGGGCTCACACCTGGTCAGTTTCGCAGCCGCGTCTCAGGAACAACGGGACATTCGCAAGGCATCATCACAGCTGCTGCGACAGCGGTCGCAGACGACTGGCTTTCGTGGCGAAAAGCCACTCGTGCCGCCATGACAACATTGTTTTGGACTGGTATCCGTACTCAGCAAGTTTGGAATGCTCAACAAGGCAATAAGGCTATTTCCGAAGCCATGGTGCAGGACTCGATCGATCACGATGAACGTGCACCGTCCCCAATGTTAAGCGTCCGAGGACTTACGAAGGAGCATCTTCAGACATGTATTGATGCCACGAGGCGGTACCTCAAAGATGGCGGACGCTGTCTAGCGATTTCCATGGCAAATGGGCCGCGGCATTTTGTTATTTCAGGGCCTGCCAAATACTTGTATGGACTGAATCTGCAGATCCGCAAGATGAAACAAATTGTTATGCAGGACAGCGTTGACAAAGTCGATGTTGTGAGAAGCAGCTTCCTGGATGTGAGTGTGCCATTCCACAGTGACTGGCTGAACGAGGCGATCCCGACGATCCAGGATGATATCAAACATCTCCGGCTGCAACCAAACGCCACGACGATGCCCATCTTCAGTACCGAGGATGGACAAGATGTCGGCCGCCAATGTGACGACCTGTTGCATAGACTAGTTGAACTGGTGGTGTGTAGGGATCTTGACTGGGGTAAAGCCACGGCATCTATTTACCCTGAGCCTACCCTGGAGACTCAAACACGAACACAGAGGGTGCTCGATTTTGGGCCTGGTGGTATTCATGGCATCAGTTCCCTTTCTTCTGCTGTTAGTGGGACTCGCACTATCTTGGTTGGTACACTAACTGGCAAAAGGACTGGTGTAGGTTACAAGGGGGAGCTATATGAATAAGAGAGGGTTATAGATTGGAAATTCTAGACATGTCACCTAGTTGTTCATAAATTGTTTGATTATTTTGGGATTGCGATTTGTTCTACCTGAAGACATGTAGCATGGTAAAAATCTGACCCTCGATGATAAAACGTTAATTATCCCTGCTGGTGACACCGAGTTTTATGTCAATAGAACACAAGATAGGGCAATTAATTTCGGCTACACGCTCCTTCTCAGATCCACCAAGTCCGATGTAAGTTTCTCACAGATAACCATGTCAAGTCATTGAGGGCCCTCGCTCACTTGCGAAGCCGTATCAATATCTCGATTAGTCGAACAAGTTAGTCTCGTGCATGTGCATGCTGCAGCTACAAACAAAAGGATATCACTAAAGCTTTTGTTCACTTGCACATACTATATCGAGTTTAGCCGAAGGATGAGACAAATCGCCTCTTATCATTTTATTATCCCTTTGAGTGCCACAGCCCTTAGGAAGGTCACTCGCCCCACTTAGCTTAGTCATAAGGTAAGTACGTACAGAGTACCGGAAGTTCATAAGATAACGTCGACCACCCAAAAACCGGCCACCCCCCAAAACCGGCCACTTATCCACAACATCAAAGAGTGCACATCATGAACGAACTCACGCATAATACAACGTAGGAATTTTCTATTAGAATGAAATCTTCGTCAATGAATGTTCAAATGGAACTGATTGCAAAGATCCTCAAGTTTTAATTTCTTGATCCTCATGGAGGTCCTGGCGGGCTGTGTGATCTTTAACATCTGCTCACGAGCTTTCTTGATTGCTGGAACCTTTGCAAATTCGGCATTTCCGTTATATATGACTTTTCGCTTCTTCTTTGGTAGAAGTTCCTCATTTTGATGCTTAAGTAGTGCAATCTCCCTATTTTGCTCTTCCAATTCCATTCCTTGACGGTCCAATTGAGCACCAATCTTCCT
>JAJJWM010000214.1:0-13547 GCA_021655865.1 Fusarium guadeloupense | reverse complement strand
AAGACTATTTAGAGATATAGTTAAATATTATATAATATAATAATAAAAAGTTTAAGTTATACCTTACTAGAAGAAGTTTAAATTAAGTAGAATATATAGATCTTAATAATAAAACCTAATAAAGCAAATAGATTATATTATTACCCTTATGCTTATATTATATATACCTCAATTTTTAAACTTCTCACTTCTAATTATATTAAGACCAATACTTATATAGCCTAATATCATTTTAGGACTATATCACTCTAGGATTGATATCATTCCTAAATACTATTAACCTTATATATAAAGCCTCTAGTATATAGACTATATTTATTAGCACTTTTATAGATCTTAGCTTACTAACTATCAATAAAACTTCTTTATAACAATAAGCCTTACCTACATTACTTATCTATCAAGAGATATAACTATACTTTACTATGCTCAATATCATACCCTACAATCCTATTAATATAAACCTAGTATGGACTAATTTATTTCCGTGGGAAATATAACCATTATACAGAATCAAGATCCTCGAGAAATCGTTTTAGCCAACAGCAGTTTTAAGTGATCTGTATGATTAGGTAGGTTATCCTGGTAGGTCTTTTGGAATGTATCTACCGCCGCCCCATACGACTTCCTCTACACTAAAAGGGCTACCTCTAGCTCCTAGACCATAGTTAGACAGTTATGGATAAGTTTAAAACACTCTTGTCCTTGAGCTTCCAGATAAGGGCAAACGGGGAGATCCTTCCATTCATTTATGCAAAGGTTGTCGGCATTTCGAAAGTTTCCGATTTCCACAGAGAATTAGAAATTTGTAGGTTCTATCTATTTTACCAACGCATTCGGCGGTAATGTTTCGAGCATCTAGGTGCCTTAGCTACGGAGCTGTCGTTATTGATTAAATTACCGTTCAAGTGTCGGTTTTGCCACAAGGCAATCAAACCTGTATTTAAGCAATGGAACTCATTAGGGCTATTTACGTAATTACAGAACAAGGTGTATAACCCCAATTATGCCTCGACGTTTCTGGTGGTGGAACTTTGTTAGACCATTCTTATCTCTCTCCGTTCTTAAGGTAAAGTAGTATCAGCAGAAGAGCGTAGCATGGAGGGACGCCAACACAAGAAAGCACTATCAAAGTCGCAGCCTAGTCTGGTAGAATGAGAGGTAAACCCTAACAAGAAACGTATGGGATGCCGATGCCGATGCCGGTGGCGGGGCTCAAAAACCGACTGCCGACAACTGCAATACAATACAGTTAATCGCAACCCGCCCGGCGGCTTATCTTGGCTGGTGATGCACTCACTGGTCACTAATTGTTACATGCATTCTGGACCATCTGTACTCATCCCGGTTATAACAGTGTTGAAGTGGGACCGTCCTTGGTAAGAAGAATGGCATAAGTGTGAAGGATACAATATGTACGGTAAGGCAACATTATGCAGATTGCTTCTGAGACCTGACGTAAACAGTGTCAAGTAGGGTATAGACATACTGTATATGAGGGTTTAGTGTAGCATGTTGGTATGGTTATCATTAGGCAGAGGGTTAAAGCAACTAGGCACTCAGAAGATGGCGCCGATCCTTAAACGGAACGAAGTTCAAGATGCTAGCCTTATTCAGTAGGTGGATGTGAAGAAGGCTGTTCGAAGACACGCGCACCAAGACAGGTTTAGTCCTCGGCAAGCCGAAGGTATAACGGTACGGTTATCGGGCGAACACAAGCCGGAAACCGGAGCAACAGGTATTGGAGGGTCTTCAGTAATAACGTTGATCCATCATTGGTCATTGGTGTTAGCTAGTACTCACTTTCTATGATCCTCGCGCTTTCATCGGGCCCCCAATGGTGGTGATAGGTATGAGGTTATGCATTCTGCAGAATATTCAGATGTCCGCCGTATTACATAGCTACTTTAACTGCATGTCCAGGAAAGGGTATGGCTCATTGTTCGGGTTTTCGGCATTCAACTCAGGTTATAAAAGAAGATTAATGCTCCCGAGTGTTTAACATTGTTCTTCAAATCAACCAAAGAAACAAGAACTCTCTTTCTTGTTGTTATCCTCAGCACTTCTAAGCTTTATTTATTCAATCAACTTCTGACTCTTACCCGTCGCTCAACCACACCATGGCCCCAGATCTGAACTCTCTTCTTGCCAATACAGAGGGTTCCTCTATCATGAATCTCTCTGCCCCTGGTACAAAGAAACCCAACATCCTTTTCATCATGGCAGATCAGCTAGCTGCACCACAGCTTAAGATGTACAACCCAAAGTCCCAGATCAAAACGCCCAATCTTGATCGTCTTGCTTCTACTGCAGTGCAATTTGATTCTGCTTATTGCCCTTCACCTCTTTGCGCTCCTTCGCGTATGTCCCTCATCAGCGGTCAGTTACCTATGAAGATCGGCGCCTACGACAACGCATCTCAAATTGGTTCTGATATCCCGACGTACGCCCACTACCTTCGATCTGAGGGTTATCATACCGTCCTTGCCGGCAAGATGCACTTTATCGGTGACCAGCTCCACGGCTATGAGCAACGCCTGACTAGTGATATCTACCCTGGCGACTTTGGTTGGGCTGTGAACTGGGATGAGCCTGATGCCCGACTAGACTGGTACCATAATGCTAGCTCAATCCTCCAAGCCGGCCCCTGTGGTCGAAGCAATCAGCTTGATTATGATGAAGAGGTTATGTTCAAAAGCATCCAGTACCTGTGGGATCATGTCCGTGAAGGCCCTGAGAAGCGACCTTTCTGTCTGACTGTGTCTCTTACTCATCCTCATGATCCTTATACTATTACCAAGAAGTATTGGGACCTATATGAAGATACCGATATTAATCTTCCCGAAGTCCAAATGCCTCAACAGGAACTAGATTCTCACAGTCAACGTTTGCTCAAGGTCTGCGACCTCGCGGATATAGAGCTTACCGAAGAGCAGATCAAGCGCGCAAAGCGGGCATACTATGGCTCTGTTAGTTATGTTGACGATTGTATTGGAAAGCTACTTGGGACCCTCGAGGATGCGGGTTTAGCTGAGGATACTATCATTATCTTTAGCGGCGACCATGGAGATATGCTAGGGGAGCGTGGGCTTTGGTATAAGATGAGCTATTTCGAATCCTCTGTACGGGTCCCTATGCTTATTAATTATCCAAAGCGATTTATACCTCGCCGAGTCACAGATAATGTATCAACATTGGATCTCCTTCCTACGATCTGTGACTTGGTTGGAACTAAGCCGGCTTCCTTCCTTCCAATGGATGGTATTAGCATGCTGCCTCATCTCCAAGGTCGCAAGGGTCATGATACCGTATTCGCTGAGTATACTGGAGAAGGCACAATTCGCCCTATGATGATGATTCGTCGAGGTGATTGGAAGTATATTACTTGCCCAGCAGATGAACCTCAGCTCTACAATCTTGCTCGAGACCCTAAGGAGCTCAACAACCTGGCTCGCTTCAGGAAGATATCACCTACCACTGCCGAAGAGAAGGAAGCTCATGAGGCATTCCTGAATTTCGAGGCTGAGGCTCATACTCGATGGGATTTTGACGCCATCACTGAGAAGGTGTTGCAGTCGCAGCGCACGCGTCGAGTGGTATGGAACGCGCTCAGACTGGGGGACTTCACCAGCTGGGATCACAATCCTATTGACGATGGAACAAAGAAGTAAGCATTCCAGAAGCTAAAAGCTGAAACATTCTCCTGCACCAGTCCCAATACTCACGCCTTCATCGCAGATACATCCGTTCTACCATTCCACTCGATGACCTTGAACGTCGAGCTCGATTTCCGTTCGTGCGTAGCCATGGGTATGAGAGCAAGGCGATCTCCACGGTCCGCGCTCCCAGTTGATCATATTTGGAGGAGCGCATGAAAATGCAACGGGAAGAGCTGGCAGGGCATTCGTTGAATAGAAAATAAAAGTGTCATACATGATTCATTTGTTTGTAATAGCGGTTTTATTGTATACATTCTTTTCTTTCTAATTTGGCCCTTGGGTCCCAAGACGTATGAGCCATGCCTGGTTGTAATTCACCTAATTTCATTTCATGTGCTGTAGTAGGAGACATTAAGAATCTCGCGCAGCCATTGAATAGAGAGCGCCTCCTAATCTGTTACAATATGGTGTGGCAATCACCACAACCTTTCAAAAAAAAAACTGTGATGACGTTGAGTCCATCACACTTAGCTAAGAGTAGTTCTCCAGGATTGCATCGGACAGATCCAAGGGAAATGTGCTCCCTGGTCATTTAACATAGCAAAGCACTAATAACCTACATTAGTTACGCGGGGTAGCTGCTATCAAAGATGTAGAACTTGAGGTATTTTTTTCCTTATCCTTTTTCCCTGGTCGGCTCTTTTACTTGTCGGGCGGCCTATGACTGGATGCCGGTTGTCGGGTGTTGTAGCTGTTGGTGTGGTGGCATACTGACACAAACTAACTAGTGTTGGCGCGTATCAAGTCGATGCTCATTCCTAAACAAGCAACTAGACAACATTAATGTGCGGGGGAGGGTCTAGGCCGAGTCATTTCGCGACAGACAATACTACGTAGCAGATAAGCATGGTGTGGTAGAGGTGACATCTTGACGTTGAACCCCTGTCTAGTGTTGATCTTAATTCATGTAAATTGATTTGACTTGATCGAGGCATTAATGTCTTGGACGGCACTACCCTGGCGAATAAGCATCTTGACAACCGGTACCAAGTGGCTGAAGTCTAGAGTATAATCATGTGTACCCCATTCGCTTGTCGTGTTGGCGATACCTTTAATTGCTTAACTAGTGGAGTCTCTGGCAACAATATAGATAGGCATTTACGGCTCAGGCTCGATTCCAGTTTCCTATCCTGACCAGCAATAAGCCCAAGCATAATAAAGCATTCTCTCATTCATTTGGCATTGGACAATGCTACACAGAATGTTAAGATAACTTATATATAATATAACTACGGAGTTATATCGGCCTTTAGACTTCCGCACTGCTCCTGGTAACACAAGTTCAGTACAATACACCACCTTTCGACTGACTCGGCTCTTCTTTCCCTTGCAGCATTACCAGGTTTATTCGGCTGTCGGTGGAAGCCCCTCCGGTATCAGGTAGCCGTTGGTGGCTTACCCATCGACCTAAACATTTGCATCCACTATTCTCCACCAGATAACAGTACCCCAGAAACCCAAAGGAGCCAGGACAGTCTGAGCTGATACGAAGATGGGCCGTTGAGTCCTTGAACCACCATGATCGTCCGTCAACCAGTCCTTGTAGAGACAATTTCGCTTATAAAACCTCCATGTCCCAGTGTTTTAGTTCAGAAACATCTCTCCACATCATTGCCCTCCTCAACACCTTTGTTCGTGGATACACCAGCATCAATAACCAGAGACTGAGGAATAAAACCATTTTCCTCTCCGTCAGTATATTCACCATGTCTGAGAAGAAAGGCCACTCCAAAGCCCCTCAGAGTCACCCTGAACCAGATATTGAGTCGGCTTCCACCACTGCTTACTACAGTCTCTGGTCCTGGGTTGTGGGCGGACGAGGAACCTGGGTTGGCCCTCGCATTGGCGATTTGCCCGGCTCTACACCGAAAGATGCCATTGGCGCCGACAATCCATCTTCTACCATCTTGGCTCAGCAGCTAGAGAGCGAGGATGGAACAGAAATCCAATATCGAACATGCTCGTGGCAGAAGACTGCTGCCCTGCTCTTCAGCGAGTACATTTGTCTTGCTATCATGAGCTTTCCCTGGTCCTACAGCGTCTTGGGCTTGGTTCCAGGCCTGATTCTTACCGTCGTAGTTGCAGCCATGGTCCAATATACAAGTCTGATACTGTGGAAGTTCTGTCTTCGTCACCCCGAGGTACGCGATGCCTGCGACATTGGCCAAATGCTGTTCTGGGGCAAAGAATGGGCATGGTGGGCGACTGCTGTTGCCTTTATTCTGAACAATACATTCATCCAGGTACGATACTCGCTCACCTCACTGATTCACAGCAGTCAGTAGGTATCTTGACTTTCTAACTCTCCATAGGGTCTTCATGTTCTGGTGGGAGCCAAGTACCTCAACACCATGACGGAGTCCCAAGATGTCGGCAACTGTCGTACTGTGATGTTCTCGGTCGTGACTATGATTATCTGTTGGATCTTTTCCATTCCTCGAACGTTCGATATGATGTCCAAGCTAGGAACGGGCTCTGCTTTATTCACCTTCGTTTCCGTCGTTCTCGCTGCTGCTCTTGCAGGAGCCGAAGGCAAACCGGCCGGGTACGACCCCGTCACCCTGGGTGAGCCTATTGTTACAGCTTTTCCTATCAAAAACACAACATTTGTGAATGGAGTTGCTGCCTTCTTGAATATTATCTTCACCTTCAACGGCCAGATCACACTCCCCAGCTTTATTGCTGAGATGCGCGACCCTTAGTAAGGACGATACCCATGTTCATGTTCAAGACCAGGACGCTGATTAAATGCATCTAGTGAATTCCCCAAAGCTCTCTGGCTATGCACGATTGCAGAAGTCTTTGTATTCAGCATCGTCGGTGCGGTCGTATATGCCTACTCTGGAAACCAATACGTCACTTCTCCAGCCTTTGGCTCCTTGACCGATGTGAATAAAAAGATAGCCTTCTCGTTCATGGTACCTACCATCATCTTCCTCGGTTGCCTGTACGCGTCGGTAACAGCCCGATTTATCTTCTTCCGTTTGTTTCGTCACTCGCGTCATTTGCATAGCCATACAGTTGTCGGATGGGGTTCCTGGGTCGGTATCCTAGCCGTCACCTGGATCTTTGCTTTCATCATCTCCCAGATCATTCCGTTTTTTAATTCCTGTAAGATCCCCTGCTTAGTCAACGGACAGTTGATGTTAATGCATTCACAGTGCTATCAGTCATGTCTTCGTTATTTAATTCGTGGTTTGGCTTTATCTTCTGGGGCATGGCATACTTCCGCATGCGAAGCGCAGACAAGTATACCGAACAGAGGTATAGCAAGATGGTAGATTGGCTGGGGATAGCTACTAACGTACTACTGATTGCTATGGGTATCTTTTTCCTGACTGTTGGGACATACACCAGTGTCCAGGGTATTCTGGATGAGTACAGAATTGGATCAGTATCGAGTGTGTTTCAATGCTCAACCAATGGGATCTAGACGCAGTTTATTTACCAACACTGAAAGCCATAACCAGGTATCAAGTTAGAAGGGTGACTATCGTTTTGCTTTGGGGCGTACTGACAGCTGCTGCAGTATGAGGAGGATAAACGCAGGTTCGGATTATCTCAGGTGCTTGGTGACCTTCCCAAGAGTACGCTTTCTACTTAGAGTAAATGGTTCAAAGATTCGTGCTTCCTTTTTATCAGTTGATGAGCATGTGTCATGTTGACTACTGTGAGCCTTTGAGGCAATTTAACTGAATCATGTAGACGGATTGTTCATTGTTTGGGCTCGGCTGATGTCCTGTTAGTTCCGCCCAACACCTGAATACGCCCGTTGTAGAAAGTGGGTATCTTATTTAGCATGGTCATGATTGGACGTCTGCTTTACATAACCTTGCTTAAGAAACTGCCGACCAGCTGAAAACTGTACAAGATAGGCATATCGGACCAATGAGAAGGCTGTATCTGCTGCCGCTTGAAGCGTTTCTCAAACTCAAAATAAGCCAGCCACCCAGTGATACATAAGGCTAATAAGGCTTGGAGCTCCACTCACAATTTTTCAAGGGTGGTATTGTATTATCCGTTGGTAGTAATAAGATGCAGCTAATAAAATAAGCGGAAGCCCTCTCTTACCCCGGATTCCCATTCCCCCCTCTTTTACCTCGACCCACGCCCACACTTAAACCCCAGTGTCGACGACGTCAGGGACAAACAAGCAATCCATCCATTGCTCTCTCTCTCCAGCCACTTTGGAACCGACTGTTCCTGGACCCTACTTGCAAAATATGTCCGACTTTGTTGTCGAGACATGGACGTGGTATGGCTTCATGTGGCTTATCGTCATCTTGCGATTGTATGCCGTTACATAGCCCTTTACATGATTGCTGCCATGGAGTTAGTATACTGACGACATTTTTGGGAACAAGGATATCGCGGACTCTGGTGCTTCAGTCTATCAAGAAGTGGCAGACTGACGATTTACTCATGATATGTGCCATGGTTAGTAAGCTCTGACTTGGAAAACCCTCAATAACTGCGTTAAATGATGCTGATTTGTCACGGTCTGGGCGACCTCCACAGTCGCAATGGTTGGCTTGACCATCATCACTCGTTCGGGTAGCAACCTCCTCAACCCCATTGATCACGTCGTACTTACACCCGAGGATATTAATGAGAGGAAACGTGGGTCCAAATGGGTTGTCACAGTCGAGCAGATGCAAATACTCACTATTTGGACTATGAAGTCTTGCCTTTTGATTATGTATAACCGAATAATGTAGGCTTTATCGACTTCTATCATCCCTCATTATTTTACTTACACACGCTTAGTACGAAATTGGGGCAAAGCACCACCGTTAAGATTGTCGCAGGTTATGTCGCCTTCGGGTTTGTCCTCATGGAGATCCTTTACTTTGGTGTTTGGTGCAGGCCGTTCCACGATCATTGGACCGTACCGACTGACAATAGTATGTCAAAGCTTACCATTGCCACCCTCTTCAATAAGATACACTAACAAGCTTTCTTCCAGTCCAATGTTCCGCAGCTACACATCATTTAATCACGAATATGGTTCTCAATGTTTCTTCGGACATAATGATCATCACAATACCTATGCCTATGCTGATAACATCAACACTTCCTCTCAAGAGGAAGGTCATTTTATGCACTGTATTTGCGTTAGGATTGTTCACGGTGAGTCAGCGCCATTGACACCCACGCCGTCGGGAAAACCCATACATAGTACCCATCATCTAGAGGTATTGATTTGATCCATCAGATTCTCTCGGCCATCTTGAACAAAGTGTATAGTTTCACAGACCCGTATGGGACACACTGGACTTTCTGGTATATCCGTGAGTTGTCCACTGCAGTCATCATCGCCAACCTTCCCTACATGTGGTCCTTATTGCGAAGACTCTCGAACCTGGGGTCTTTCAACGACTCATCAGCCGGGCGTACGACGATTCCTTCGGGTAGGCCCCAGGTCAGACTTGGGTATTCTCAACAACCGGATTTCTGGGGTTTGGATAAAACTGGTCCCAAAATTGACAGTTCTGAGCGAACTGAAAACGCTCTTCCCATGCCCCACAAAGTTTATCAGCCTGATCGTTTCGACATAAGTCTTGGGGAGGTTTTGGACCCATATCATCATGCATTATATACCCCTGCCTATGATTATGATAGTTATTTAAGTAGAGTCTAGTTATATACAACATATATAAGTTTTACTATTAACAGAATAGAAATAGCGCTTTTAGATAAATTATAGACAGTTTAGAAAAGCCTCAGGCTTTGTTCTCTGAATGGTATGTTTTATATAGATGTATACAATTATGGGAAGAACCCTACTTTCGCCATATACCGCACTGCACTTCTAAAAGTTTTTACAACATCATCTTTTGTATAGTAAGTATGCTCAGCGAGTTCACCAATATGACGCCCCTGATCCTCCTCGAACATATACATGAATGGAAAAAGAAGGTGATCTTCTCGCTGTAGCGACAAGTCCTTACGCAGCTGTTGAAGCCACTCAGCTCTCGATACTGGCATCAAGACATAGTCAAACTCATTGCGCAGAATGTCCATCATGTCGCTTGAGTACATGCCATTGGCGATTGTTAGAGTGGCACGGTCCAACTTGTTCGAAGCTGCATCAGCTATTGTTGTCGCGACATCGCTGACATCGGCAAAATAGACCCATAGGTCAGGCTAGCGTGCAACACATAACCTCATGGACACACAGGAAGCGAGATATCCCCAGAAATAGTCGTTCTGATTTGCTTGGCCTCCCTGTCTAGAGCCGATAATGTAAGCTGGTCGCACGATGTGGATGCGTAAGCTATTTTTAGTAACACGACTGGCAACTTCCCGTAGCATAAGCTCTGAAATAGCCTTTGACTGCGAGTAACCTGACCACTGTGTGGCAGATTTTTGCTTCATCACTTTTGTCAAGTCTTTGCATGGATCTTGCTGCCCACCGGAAGTGTATGCAAAGGTACGGATTGCCAACTTGGCACTGGAGTTCACGTTCTGACTCTTCAGGCTCTGGTAATCTGCCTGATAGTGTACCATTGCCCAATTATAGATGATGCAGTCTATGCAATCCGTAACTGTCAAGCCATCCTTGAGTCTGCGAATATTCGGCTCTGACAGACCCAGATCTGGTTGAGTCAGATCTCTAAGCCAGCAGTGAACGCGCTCTCTAAAATGGGGCTGCCACCCGACGCACTCTTTCGCTCGACTGAAGAGTCATTGTTCAGCGGACTGAAGTGAGTTGCCCCTGACTAGAATATAGAAATAGGTATCGGCCGTCGAAATAAGGTTTGTTATAATATCAAGCCCGAGCAAGCATGTTGCCCTGGTCAGAAACACATTCTTTGGCTGGCGAGATGTGACAGGATCCAAATCAGCTTTGGAGCGGAAGCGCAAAGTTGATAGATTTCTTCTCACCTCAGTTTCCAAACTTATCGAAGGTCGGGCCTTGTTGATGACTTGATGCTGGGCGATTGGATTACCCGCTCCTTTCGATATGTTATCGATGAAGCCGGCAATATCTTCGATCCTTGTCTGAGATCCGAAAAGAATGCGAGAGGGTATCTGAACACCAAAAACATGATTTATTCTCATCGAGATTCTCATAACAAGTTTGGAGTCTAATCCAGCACGGTGTAGCATGGTCCGACTTGTGTCGCATCTTGTCTGTGAAACATCTCTATCAACCGAACGAGCATTGCGACAAATCTCGAGAACCTTGTCCAATGTGTGTTGACAAGACCGTGTGTGGTCCTCAGAGGCTACCGATGTGTCCCACTGGTGATTATTCAACAACGTTTGCGATATACGCCGTTTTATCGGTATCTTCACCTCTGTGGCAGACGTTGAAATCCTGTTGAAATTGTCAAGTGGTCTTTGTTGAGACACTAACCATGATATGACACCACGTCGATCAATCTTCTCCGAGTCTGAACGGGGAAACTCTTTGACGATGACCAGACAATTAGGGATCATGTAGTCTGGCAGCACTTGAGATAGCTTCGACTGCATATCCCAGCTCGTAAGCTGGGAACAATGGAATAAGGTAATCTCTTGACAGCTTCTCGCAAGGCCTTGCCCGGTCTCTTCCTGCACAACGGCGACTAGGCTGTAGCGATATGCGCCAGACTTGTGAAATGTGACAATGCCTGCTGCGACGGACGGAAACTGGTTCAAGTGGCACTCAATCTCCAAGGGCTCAATTCGCTGTCCATTCCACTCGATTTGGAAGTCGACTCGTCCGATGAATTCAGAAGAACCGTCTAACTTTTCTGGGGAATACCGCAAGAGATCCCCTGTCCTGTAGAACCTTTGAGCGGATAGACCCAGTTGTGCGGCCCAGGAGGGGCTGAAGGTGAAAGACGCACTCGTCTTCTCATCGTACATATAACCTTCGCTAATAGAGGGTCCTCCCACGAGATGCTCTCCTATGGCACCGACTGAAACAAGTCGGCAAGGATCGTTGGGATTCACCAATGTGCACGTGGCGTTGGGCAGAGCATAGCCTAGATGCCGAGGTCGACCTTCTTTGAAAGCAGTGTCACTAACGACACAGATGCCCACCGCTGCCGGGCCGTACATCTGGGTGCATGTCAAGCCCTTCGTGTCCACTAACTTATCGGCCAAGCTCTGATCCAACGCATCTCCCCTGATTATGAGCTTTGTGAGAGTCGGCACGTCACTCGGATCGAGTATTCTCGCCACGGCTGGAGTCAGCGTTGCAAGCGTGACTCCAAGAGAATTCATGGCGTGTGTAAGATTGAGCTTGCGACTTGTTTCATCAGGTATGCAAACACAGCCTTGGTAGAACCATGTATTGAAAAAATCGATGAAAAAGACATCTCAAGTATGTGCTGAGAACTGGAAGGTTCTGGCACCATGGTAACCCATGGCGCTGCCACCTGCGAAGCTATTCTTACACATGGCGCCATGCACACGAGCGATCATTTTTGGCCTTCCAGTAGAGCTTGATGTGAAGAGAACAACAGCGGGCATGTCTGCACGGTCATGGCCGATCAAGCTCATACAAGTTCCTTGGCAATCGTTCTCATTGAGATCATCTGGTACAACCAGAGTTGTTTTGACCACAAGCTTCATAACATTGCTTTGCTCTCTATCCACGACTGCCATGCGTGCACCAATGGTGGTTCCGATTCCCGTTAGTCTTTGCTTGGGATATTTAGTGCCCACCGGTACAACTACACCGCCAGCCTTCAGTATTGCAAGAACACAGATGGGTGCCCATAAACTCTTTTTGTAGCAAAAGAGGACATGGTCGCCTGTTCTGAGCCCTCGATATACGAGCTGTGCGGCCAACGAGTTGGAGGATGTGACGAGCTGCCGGTAGGAGAGATTCCCATCCCATGCACACACGGCAGCGTCGTCAGGGGAAAATTTCGCCATGTCATCGACAACGCGGTGTAGAACATGTCTGCGGTCGAGAGAATGCCGATGTATCATGGACTTGATATGGGCCAGCTCCAAGCTGGAAGGCATGAATTCTGACAGTACACTGTTTCCGGTGTCCCTCAGTGTTAGGAGAGTATTGTGATATGTCCTTGTAATAGCCCTGGCCGATTAGGTTATTATAATAAGCCTAAATAGATAGACTGATAACTAGCTAGGTCTTAAGTAGCCTAAGCACTTTAATCAATCTATAACTAAGTAATTAGTTGATTTCTATTGACTTTTGATCCTTAATAGTTATAAAAGCCACTACTCTATCAATTTTAAGAGATATCATAAGGAGAATAACATTATTATGCTTTATATACTAGCTTATTTATCTTGTTTACTCTAGCCTCTTAACGTTAGGTACTTTAAGATGCTTAAAAAAGCATATAGACAAGAAATAAAGCATCTAATTAGATGCTCTATAACTTATATTTTAAAGACTAAGTTCTTTCTAGCCTTTTATATTACTTTTTAAGCTACTATAATAGAAAGCAATACTTAAAGAGATCTTAAAGTAACCAGGCTTACTTCTTTTAACCCAGAAAGTATAACCTTAAAGCTTAATGTATAGCTATAGACTTTAATGCCTTCTAGAGAAGTAAATAAACTATTAACCTCTTAGATTTTAAAGATACTAAAGACCATAATTAAGACTTAATCTTAGTCTAAATATCTCTTTAAGTAAATTAAAAAGCATTATAATAGCTCCTTAGAGTTAATTATTAAAGCTCTTTACTGTCTTTTTAAGGAAGCTAAAGCAATTATACATAAGGGTACCCTATTAATAGCAAAGAATAAAGAACTTTAATAAGTAAATAAGATATTAAGCTAGTACTATAAAAATGGACTAGATTATAAAGAGGAGTGACAATAACTATATAGGATATATTATAAGTAATTGAT